>CAUYQV010120216.1:0-17481 GCA_963574575.1 Galagoides demidoff | reverse complement strand
GTTCCATTGCTGTATCTATGACTACCTGAGTTGTAACCCCCCTTAACCAGCCACCTTTCGCTTCTGTAATACGCTTACACAAAGCCTATAAAAGGTAACTCACCCTCACACCTGGGCTGCTGACTGTCTCTCGGAGCAGCAGGTAAAATAAATTACCAATAATTAACCTAAGTGGGGGTCCGAGTCTATTTTTCCAGGTCCCCTAAGTTATTTCAGTACTAATTTCCTTATTTTACTCTTTAGATTTACCATCTATCCCTGAATCCCTAAATAAAATAATTTTTGTCTTATGGCTATTTTTGATCTTCATTTAAATGGAATCATACTATCCTATTGTGCTTGCTTTTCAATAATGCTTTGGTGGGAATAACGTACTATTGCATGTGACTAGCTCCTTCATTTTCATTAATGTATAATATTCCACAGTATGAGTTTACCACAATTTCACTTTCTTTTCAACTGTAGATAGACCTTTTTTTCCCTTCCATCTTTTGGCTATTATGGAAAATGCTGCTAATGAACATTCCTATACATATTTCTATTACACATGAGTACCTGTCTCTGCTTAAGGTATACATCAAGGAATGAGACTGCCAGGTCATACAAAGGCTATTCAGATCTTCAATAGTTCTAGGGAGTGCCAAATTTGTTCTAAGAATACTGTGCCAATTTAATTGACCAACAACAAAACATTAAATAAAAACAATTCCCTTCATTTCAAAACCTCACTAATAGCCAGTATTGTCAGATTTTTTAAATGTTTTATTTCCTTACCTGATAAGAAATCTCATTGTGGTTTAAATTTGCATTTCCCTGATTACTAATGAAAATGAACATATTTTCATATGTTTATTGGCCATTTGGAATTCCTCTTTTGTGAAGTGGCCATACAAGTCTTTTGCCCATTTTTCTCTTATTTGGCTTTTACGCATTAATTTGTTGAATTTCTTTATATATATTCTGGGTACTAGTCCTCTACAGGTTGTATGTATTGTGAGTATCTTCTCCCACTCGATGGACCTGTCTTCTTCTCACTATCTTTATGGTGCCTTTTGAGAAAAGAGGTTTCTAATTTTAATGTTGTACAATAGATCAATTTTTCTTTTTCTTTTCTTTTTTTTGAGACAGAGTCTTATTATGTCACCCTCAGTAGAGTGCCCTGGCATCACAGCTCACAGCAGCCTCAAACTCTTGAGCTTAAGTGATTCTCTCGCCTCAGCGTCCCAAGTAGCTGGGACTATAGGTACCAGCCACAATACCTGGCTATTTTTAGAAAGAAGGGTCTCGCTCTGGCTCAGACTGGTCTCAAAACTAATGAGCTCAGGCAATCCACCCACGTTGGCCTCTGAGAGTGCTAGGATTACAGGCATGAGCCACCATGTCTGCCTCAATGTTTCTTTTATGGCAAGGGTATTTGTGTCTTAAATTTTTCACCAGTCAGGCACGGTGGCTCATGCCTATAATCCTAGTATTCCGGGAGGCCGAGGCAGGCGTATCCTCTGAGCTTACAGGTTCAAGACCAGACTGAGCAAGACCTTATCTCTAAAAATAGCCAGGCATTGTGGCAGAAGCCTATAGTCCCAGCTACTCAGGAGGCTGAAGTGAGAGAATCACTTGAGCCCAAGAGTTTGAGGTTGCTGTGAGCTATGACACTATGGCACTCTACCAAGGGTGACAAAATAAGACTATCTAGAAAAAAGAAAAAAGGAAGGAAAGAAAGAAATCTTTCCCTATCCAAGTTTATGAAGGCATTCTGTTATTCTAATTTTCCTTCATTTAGTTCCTCAATCCACAAGATTTTTGTATAGCCTGACAAAGGGGTCCAATATTCCATTTTCCTCAACATAAACAGCAAATTATGACAGCACCATTTATTGAAAGTCAATTATTTCCCAAATGATCTGTCATACAAGCTCCATAAGACATTATGTACATATATGAGTTGGTTTCTAGACTATTAAAATAATCTATTTGTCCAGTACTTTTCAGTATCACATTATCCTATTACTATAGTTTTTTTTGAGACAGAGTTTCACTATGTTGCCCGTGGTAGAGTGCAGTGGTGTCACAGCTCACAGCAACCACAAACTCTTGGGCTTAAGTGATTCTCTTGTCTCAGCTTGCCAAGTAGCTGAGACTACAGGCCCCTGCCACAATACCGGGATTTTTTTTTGTTGTTGTTGTTGCAGTTGTCATTGTTGTTTAGCTGGCCCTGGCTGGGTTCAAACCCGCCAGCCTCGGTGTATGTGGCTGGCACCCTACCCACTGAGCTATGCCACACTGAGCTTATAATGGCAAATTCTTGCCATTTTCTTTCTCAATTTAAAGGGTATTTTGACCTCTTAACCCATTGCATTTACATATATATATTTTAAAATCAAAGAAGCTTATTCAGTTCCATAAGTAACTTACACACTAGAATATGGATTAAAACTGTACTCTGTAGAATTAACTTGAACAAACATGAAAACATTTTGGCTTGGTGCCTGTAGCACAGTGGTTACAGCACCAGCCATAACCAAGGCTGACAGGTTCAAAACCGGCCTGGGCCAACTAAACAACAATGATAACTACAACAAAAAATAGCCAGGCATTGTGGCAGGTGCCTATATTCCCAGCTACTTGGGAGGCTGAGGCAAGAGAATTGCTTAAGCCCAGGAGTTTGAGGTTGCTGTGAGCTGTGACACCACAGCACTCTACCAAGGGCAACATAATTGAAATGCTGTCTCAAAAAAAAAAAAAAAAAAAAAGAAGTGAAAACATTTTATAATACTGCTTTCTCTAAACCATAAACAAAGTGTATTTTCTCTCCATTTAATTCTTCTTTAATATATCCCAATAACGCTTTGTAATTTTCTTCTGAGTCGTTACATGCCTTATTAACTGAATTCATAGGTATTTGGTATATTTTGATACTGCTATACTGGTATCTTCTTAAAAATTTTATTTCCTGATTGGTTATGTTCAGTATATAGGTTGAGTTCAGCAATCTTGTTTAATTCTTATTAATCCTAGTATTTGTTGTAGTTTTCTGTGGAGTTCCTACATACATACCCCAATCATCCAAGAACAGTAGTAAAATTTTTCCGTCTCCTCTAGTCCTTTGTATTTTCTTCCCCACCCCCACTTGTTGGCATTTAGCATTAGCTGAGACGAATCACACTGTATGAAGGGATGAGAGTAGCCATCTTCCTCCTGTTTAATAACTCAAAGAGAATACTCCAAGGTTTCACAAACACATTGGTCTTAAGGTTTTTATAGATTTGTCAGGTTAAGGAAGTTACCTCCTATTCTGAGTTTGCCAAGAATTTGTTTTGCATAAATAAATATTTTATCAAGTCCTGCATCTATTCTAAGGGGATAATGATTGTTCGTTCTCCTGGCAAATTACATTAATGTAGCTCACTGATTAGAACGCCAGTCACATGCACTGGGGCTGGTGGGTTCAAAGCTTGCTCGGGCAACAACAACAAAAATAAAAATAGCCAGTGTTGTGGCGGGGGCCTGTCGTCCCAGCTACTTGGGAGGCTGAGGCTTAAGCCCAAGAGTTTGAGGTTGCTGTGAGCTGTGATGCCACAGCACTCTATCAGGAGCGACATAGTGACTGTCTCAAAAAAAAAAAAATACAAACATTAATTGATTTTTTGGGGGAGTGGAGGGACAGAGTCTCACCTCAAACTCTTGGGCTTGAACAATCCTCTTACCTCAGCCACCTCAGTAGTTGGTACTATAGGCACCCAACACAACACCTGGCTAATTTTTCTATTTTCTTTTTTAAAGACAAGAGTCTTGGCCCGGCACATATAGTTCAGTGGCTAAGGCACCAGCCCCAAACACTGGGGCTGGAGGGTTTGAACCTGGCCTGGGCCTGCTAAACAACAATGACAACTACAACAACAACAAAAACAGCCGGGTATTGTCATGGGCACCTGTAGTCCCAGCTAATTGGGAGGCTAAAGCAAGAGAATTGCTTATGCCCAAGAGTTTGAGGTTGCTATGAGCTGTGATATCATTGCACTCTACCAAGGGCAATATAGTGAAAGTCTGTTTCCAAAAAAATAAAAAAATAGGAAATATAGGGTGGCGCCTGTGGCTCAAAGGAGTAGGGTGCTGGCCCCATATACTGGAGGTGGTGGGTTCAAACCCAGCCCCGGCCAAAAACTATAAATAAATAAAATAATATATATTAAAAAAAAATTTTAAAGACAGAGTCTTACTGGGCTGCCCCAGGGTTGAGTGCCATGGTATTATGCTCACAGCAACCTCAAACTCTTGGCTCAAGTGATTCTCTTGCCTCAGTCTCCCAAGTAGCTGGGACTACAGGTGCCTACCACAATCTCCGCCTATTTTTAGAGATGGGGTCTTTCTCTTGCTGAGAGCTGGTCTTGAACTCATGAGCTCAAGCAATCCACCTATCTCGGCCTCCCAAAGTGCTACGATTACAGGTGCGAGCCACTGCATCTGGCCTTAGTTTTTCTATTTTTAGTAGAGACAGGATCTCACTCTTGCTAAGGCCGGTTTTGAATTCCTGAGCTCAAGCAATCCACCTGCCTTAGTGTCCCAGAGTAATGCTAGGATTATAGGTGTGAGCCACTAGGCCCAGTACGATAATAGACTTTTATTTATTTATTTATTTATTTTGAGACAGAGTCTCACTTTGCCAACCTCGATAGAGTGCCATGGCATCACAGCTCACAGCTTATTTATTTGCAGGAAAAGATTGTTCTTAAAATAATGGCTGTCAATGAATTCTCTTATTTTTGGTTATATATTTTACTCTTTTTAAAAACTGAGATGTAAAAAAATAAAATAAAACAAAATAAATTAAAAACTGAGACATAACATATATAAGTAAAACTATAGGTTTTTTTTTTTTTAACTACAGGGTATTTTTAAGGATTGAATGTTAAGAATAATCTTATAAGGCTCAAAAAATGTTAAAAATCACCAGTGATAAGAAAAGAATTCATTAACATCTTGCCTATCCCTGCTTTGAACATGAATCCAGGCCAGGACCACTATTCACGTTGCTTTGTTAAACTAAAATACTTCTTCTTTACCAGTCCCAAATATAGCTTGGACTAGTTGGAGAATAGATGTCTTAGCTACTTTATGAAGCAATCAGACACAAATAAGTGAACTTCTTTATTATACTTTGAAGTTGTCATGATGCTACTTTCAACAATGGAACTAATTTTAGGCACCTATTTGTCTCTGACATGTTTTTTAGATGGGTCTGACTGTGTTGCTCAAGTTGGAGTGCGGTGGCTAGTCACAGGCACCAGTACAGCACTCTATAGCCTCTGACCCCTGAGCTCAAGTGATCATCCTCCTGCCTCAGTCTCCTAGAAAGCACCCATCACTGTGGCCAGCTTCTTCCTTGTAGTATTTGAAAACCACTGTTTCATAACATCTTGCTTTTCTCATGTGTATAACTGAAAAATATTGGAGTGATCCAGCAGGTCACTCTAATCAACATGGGACGCATCACAACAAAAAAACTGATCCCTTAAGTAAATCAAAACTTTTTTTTTTTTGAGACAGAGTGTCGTTATGTCACCCTCAGTAGAGTGACATGGCGTCACAGCTCACAGCAACCTCAAACTGTTGGGCTCAAGTGATTCTCTTGCCTCAACCTCTCAAGTAGCTGGGACCACAGGTGCCTGCCACAACGCCTGGCCTTTTTTTTTTTTTTGGTTGCAGTTGTCATTGTTGTTTAGCAGGCCCGGTTGGTCCAGGCTCAAACCCACCACCTTCTGTGTATATGGCTGGCTCCCTACTCACTGAGCTGTGGGCACCAAGCCATAAATCAAAACTTTAGTACTGTTAGAACAACAATGATTAAAGCTTTGGAGAATCAATTCCCATTGCTTCACAATGGACAAAGATAGTGACAAATATAAAACTTTAAGCAATTTTATGCTTTAAGAGAAGGGTATATGTTTAGAAGCACAGACCTAGATAAGTAAGTTTATGTATCTTTATGGAATTGCCTACCTTTCAGAAACAGAATCATCACAGTCCAGTAACAAATTAATCTTTTCACTTGCTTTATTTGAAGATGGTTCATAGTTCACAGAAGTCATTCTTTCAACTAGACTATTAAATGACTCTGGTTTCTTATTCAAATTCATACTTTCTGAATTTACAACCTGTTAAATGGGTGATAAAAAAGCAGTTGAAGAAAAAAGAAAGAAAAAAAAAAGCAGTTGAGGATATGGTTAACAACTGTGTCCTTCCACAAAAAAACCAATGATAGGTAAAATTAAATTTGGAAAATATACATGTGATGAAATATATATTAAATTATATGTACTCATTGGCTAACCATCACAGTTATGATTTTTTTTTATTTTAATTTTTTTTTTTTGAGACAGAGCCTCAAGCTATCCCCCTAGGTAGAGTGCTATGGCATCACAGCTCACAGCAACCTCCAACTGCTGGGCTCAAACGAGTCTCCTGCCTCAGCCTCCCAGGTAGCTGGGACCACAGGCACCCGCCACAGCACCTGGCTATTTTTTGGTTGCAGCCATCATTGTTGTTTTGATGGGCCTAGGCTGGATTCAAACCCGCCACCTTAGGTGTATGTGGCTGGCACCTTAGCCACTTGAGCCATAGGCGCCGAGCTCAGTTATGATTTGTCTGCCAAAATGAATTTTTAAAAACTTTAAAAAAATGATGGGCGATCCTTTTGTAGCTCATAAGCATGATTGGGTTTTCATGTTTATGTGAGAGATGCACCTCGCTCAAACCTAGTTTCAATTTTGGTTTCTGATGTGAAAAAAATAATAGCATAAATCAACTTCCTAGCTGGGATGGAAAGAAAGGAAAACAACTGTCTTGGTACTTAGGTAACATTTTATTCCTATTAGATTCAATTTTAGAAACTACTAAACACCACCTTTTTTTTTTTAATTGGCTTGGGCTGGGTTTGAACCCACCATCCTTGGTGTGTTTGGCTGGCGCTGCAACCACTGTGCTATGGGCAACGAGCCAACACCACATATTTTAACAACACAACTTTTTACTGTTGTTATCCTTCTCACAAAGACCAGAAATAAAACAGATTGATAACTTGCTCTTCCAGTTGACAAGTTTATTTAAAATTTAAAGCTGAAATATTTAATCCACACTTCTTTTCAGTTGGGAACTTGCAACCTCTAAAATATATGTATACATTAATTCAAAAGGATCAACTGATTGCCCAACTCATGGACTTTTCTAAGGGACAGTGTGAGCAAAAGTGTAGACACACAAAGGCAGAATTCTGAAACACTATCTTAAACAGATTTTATATGTAGAAATGGGTATAAATAACATTGGAAGTCAGTATCAAAAGTTATCTGGTATCCTTTCAGTTCAAGGACAAGGTGGTATAGACACACTTTTCCCTGATCCTCCCCTCTAACTACACCATTAAGAAAAAAATAATCATTATTACTGAAAGGGTAACACTGCTAGTAAGCCATCTAACACAGAAACATCCCTGCACATAACAGTGTGCTGGCCCCAGTGTGTCAGGCAAGAAGCAAACTTGGTAACTTGTTTTTTATGAGCTTGTTTTGCAGAACTGCAAAAATAAGGAACAAACAGAAAAGGTCATGTAGCCCCCAACCCCTAAGCATCTGTCAGACCACATTCCATGAAATCAGACTAAGACCAGTCTAACAGAAAACAGCTCTGGAAAACCACCACCTTATGTTACGTTTTGCTATTGCTACTACTCTGGAAAGCAGACTGGCTTCTGTTATCATTTTGCAATTACTTTTCTGCTCTTTAAAATTCCAAAAAAAGCCCAAGCAGCTTATCATCAGGGATGGCCTTCTTTCTTTCTTTCTTTTTTTTTTGAGACAGAGTCTCAAGCTGTTCCCATGGGTAGAGTGCCATGGCGTCACAGTTCACAGCAACCTCAAGCTCTTGGTCTTAAGTGATTCTCTTGCCTCAGCCTCCCAAGTGGCTGGGACTATAGGCGCCTGCCACAAGGCCTGGTTATGTTGTTGTAGTTGTCATTGTTTGGCAGGCCCAGGCTGGATTCGAACCCTCCAGCTCTGGTTATATGACGGGCGCCCTACTTGCTGAGCTGCAGGTGCCAAGCCCTTACTTCTTTCTTTCATGCTAAGCCCTTGCCTCCCTTAGAAAGTAACACAAAATATATTCAATAAACTTTTTGCTTCAAAACCTATCTTAATCTGAGTTGAGAATTCTTTCTCAGCCCACAGTAGGAAGACCCCTAACAATTCTAAAGCCCCCAAATGTTGAGGACCACCAGAGATGAGAAAGGAAATCATTAACATCCTGTCCCTTGAACATCAATCCAGGCCAGAACCAACAATCATGTTTCTTTGGTAAATAAACTAAGCTACTTATTCCCCAACCACCCCCAAATAATAATTAACAGGATACTAGAAATAATCCAATGAATAATCATAAAATAACTGATAGTTACCTTATGTAAAGAAAAATGCAAACTGAAGACCTCATAACTGATGGGCATACAGCACAGTGAGTGACCTAAGTTTTCTTCTTACTCTCCATATATCCTGCACTGGATGCTAAGGAAACCAGAGACTCAGCACTTGCCCCAAACCTGCAGCAGTAGTGGCTAACTCTCACCTCCATCACTGCAGAATCAGAGGACCCACTCCATTGCAGTGGCAATGGCCACAGCCCAACCTTCCACTCAGCAGGGATGGAACTGAAGACCCAGTGGAGCCAGAATAAAGCCAACTGGTACATCATGGCAAGAGTTCTTTTTTTTTTTTTTTCTTTTGAGATAGAGCCGCAAGCTGTCCCCCTGGGTAGAGTGCTGTGGTATCACAGATCACAGCAACCTCCAACTGCTGGGCTTAAGCAATTCTCTTGCCTCAGCCTCCCAAGTAGCTGGGACTACAGGCCCACAATGCCCGGCTATTTTTTTGTTGCAGCCGTCATTATTGTTTGGTCAGCCTGGGCTGGATTCAAACCTGCCAGCTAAGGTGTATGTGGCTGACCCCTTAGCTGCTTGAGCCACAGGTGCTGAGCAGAGTTGTTTTTTTTTTTTTTTTTTTGAGACAAGAGTCTTACTTTGTCACCTTCAGTAGAGTGCTCTTCATAGCTCACAACAACCTCAAACTCTTGGACTCAACCGATTCTTTTGCCTCAGCCTCCCATGTAGTAGGGACTGCGGGGACTACAGGCACCTGACACTATGCCTGGCTAGTTTTAGAGACTCTTTTAGAGGTCTTGCTTTGGCTCAGGCTGGTCCCAAACCTGTGAGCTCAGGCAATCCACCCGCCTCAGCCTCCCAGAGTGCTAAGATTACAGGTGTGAGCCACCAAGTGCAGCCTCAGCAAGAATTCTTAAAGGTCAATTTCAGAGTAAATACAGCACACAAGAGGAAGTCAGGATCTACATGTGAAACTCAAACAGGTAGAGCCCTCTGTGTGACTGAATACTGTGACCTTCTGACAAAACCTAATCAGAGTAAGTGCATACTGAACAGAGTCCTAGGCCCAATCTCACAGAACCATAAGTGTGACTGAATAATGTGATCTTTTGAGCCTTCTAAGGCACTAACACAGGGTTGCCCAGCAAAACTTTTGGCTTTCTCTATAGAGCATGCTTTTCTGGCAGCGAACCTCCTAGAGACTTCTACCATCAGGATAGTGAAAAATTTCCCAAATCATCAAGTCCTGGCTCTTTCTTACTAACCAATTCCTCCTTCAATCCATCTCTTTCTTCTCACATTATACAATAAGAAGCAAGAAGAAAGTAAGCTGAATGTTCCACACTTTGCTCTTAAATCTCATCAGCCTAAAAAAATCCAAATTCATTGTTTGTAAGTACTGTTTTCCATATAAACTTTAGGACATAATTTGGCTAAGTTTCTTACCCCTAAAAGACAATAATTTCTTTCCCTTCAGTTTCTAGTGCCATGTTTCCCACTTTTCTTTTGCGTTCTTATCAGCAGTGTTTTGAAGTCTGTACTTCTACCAGTAGTCTGTTTATGAAGATTAAGTATTCTCTAAACCTACATAAGCTTTCTCTACTGTGCTCCTCATTTCCTTCTGTGCCCTCACTGGCAATCATTAACTTGTATTTTTTTGTTTGTTTTTAGAGACAGAGTCTGACTTTATTACCCTGGTAGTGCTGTGGCATCACAGCTCACAGCAGCCTCCAGTTCTTGGGCTTAGGCAATTCTCTTGCCTCAGCCTCCCGAGTAGCTGGGACTACAGGTGCCCGCCACAATGCCTGGCTATTTTTTTGTGGCAGTTTGGCTACAGCTGGGTTCGAACTCACCACCCTTGGCATATGGGGCTGGTGCCCTACTCACTGAGCCACAGGCACTGCCCAACTTGTATGTTTTTACTAAAAGTCTACTCAAGGGGCTCGGTGCCCATAGCACAGTGGTTATGGCGCCAGCCACATCCACCTAGGCTGGCAGGTTCTAGCCTGGCCCAGGCCTGCTAAACAACAACAAAAAAAAGCCAGTCATTGTGGTGGGCACCTGTAGTCACAGCTACTTGGGAGACTGAGACAAGAGGCTCACTTGAACCCAGGAGTTTGAGGTTGCTGTGAGCTATGACAATACGGCACTCTATGGCACTCTACTGAGGGCAACAAAGAGAGACTCTGTCTCAAAAAAAGAAAAAAAAAAAAAAAGGTCACTAGTCTCGACCAATCACTTATCTTTTTACTCTCTCTACTGGAAGAATACAAGTGGCATTTACTACCTAAGGGTGTTCTCCCGACATTGATTCATGGGAACATTCAAAAGCTTACTATCCTTTAAGCTTTCTGTCCTGGCTTAGAAAAATGTTCATTTCTTAAATTCAAGTACTTATAATGTTAGACTAGGTTATTAAAATTCTTTCTATTTATACCTACCTCACAGCTTGTATTACTGGATCGTATGTTTGGTTGTAAACAATTCCTTTGAGATAACCTTACTGTTTTAATACGTCTTTGAAGTTTTGCTATTTTTGCCTAGAAGAGAAAAACAAATAAATATTAAATCAGACTACCAAATAATATATCCTATAGAAATGAAGGGGAAATTATCTGCCAAAGTAGTTTGTGAGACATAGGCATTTACACAAATAAATGAGAAATTCTCATATGAGAAAAAGTTTTAAACCACATTTTATGCTTATATGATATTTAAGAAGGGAAGAGAAGAACCTCAAACTTCTAATTAGTCCCTAATGAAATTAATGTTGGTACAAATGCCCATCAGCAAGAAAAGTAAAACAAAACAAAAAAATCCAAAAATGCCTGAAACAGATTGTGTGAGCTCTCATAAAGATATACTTAGAATGAAGAGAAACTGCCTATCGATTAAGTCTTCCCTGATATAGAATGCCTAGAAGTTGTACAAGTCTTTCTCAACAGCAAATATTGCTAAGAAGTAATAAACTCTATTATCTATGTTGTATTCTCATGTTAGGCTCGTGGGCAGGAATCGGATTTGGGTTTTCATTGAATGTTCTCCTTTCCTAGTATGAAAGATACCACCAAGTTTTATTTTTTAAAAGGGCTCAAAAAAAAAATCAAATGAAATTAGACACTTACGAAGAGTTCATCAGCTATTGCTTCATGTTTATTCATGCACTGTGTCTTCCCAATGCGTTCCTTCAATTCTTTCAGTTTATTATCAAATAGTTTGTAATTTATACTACAGATCTCCTGTCGAATCAAATGTCTGACCTAGAATTTTAAAATAAAAACCAAAACACCCCATGTTTCAAATTTAAAAGCCATTTTCTACTTTTTCAAAATAGCTTTGCTCTTTTCTGGATTTACTATAACCAATAAAACATACTTTATTTGTATTTGTATGTTTATATTTACACTGCTATACTCATAAGTTTTATAAAACTTGAATATTAAACTCAATAGAACATATCCAATACTTAAATATCGGATGTTAGACATGTTAAGAAATTAAATGTATTCACAAAGCGAAAATTTTAGTTTTCTACAGTGCCAGCTGAATTCCATAATATACATTGTAGGAATAATTTAAAGACTATATCCCATTCATATTTTTTAAAAACCTTAACTGAAAGTTACTATTCCACAAAAAGGAATTCTACTGATCTGAAAAGCAGAGCCTGATGAAAATGGTTTGTTGGTCTGTCTGTAATAGATACAGAACAAATTACACAAGTTTGAGCCTTGACCTTACCATTAACAAGCTATATGACCTTCCAGAAGCCACATTTCTAAGCTTCACTTTCTTTGTCCAGAAATGGGTAGATAATACAATACATGTCTATTGAACAAGATTTTTATAAGAACACAGTAAAGTAATATGTGAAAAGACCTCCATAAAATAACAAAAAGAACTGAATTGATATGAGGGGAAATAAATATGCAAGATAATCACCATTAGTTGCATAATGTTTTTAAGAGGATGGCTTTTTTTCTTTTCTTTCTTTCTTTTTTTTTTTTTTTTGAGACGAAAGTCTCACTTTGTCACCCTTGATAGAGTGCCATGGTGTCATAGCTCACAGAGACCTCAAATTCTTGGGCTCAAGCTATTCTCGTGCTTCAACCTCCTGAGTAGCTGGGACTACAGGCACCCACCACAACGCCTGGCTATTTTTAGAGACGAGATCTCATTCTTGCTTAGGCTGGTCTCAAACCCGTGAGCTCAGGGAATCCACTTGCCTTAGCCTCTAGAGGGTGGCTTTCTTGTTTGCTAAAATTGAAAGATACCAGGAACTAACAATATCTGGCATAATGCAGGCTATTCTAACAGACTGTAGTAGCTAGTTATCTGGCTGTCTTCTTCAAAATAGACTGGCCCATTTTGGGGGAGAATAATTAACCTTGATGCCCACTGACATGAATAGCTCTGTCAGGCCATCCGTTCAGAAACATTCACTGTAGTTTTCCTTGAAGTACGTATTCTCCCATAAGCAACTTTCACAACAGAATACGTAGTGAAATAATGACACCTGTCATAATACATTTTAGGCATTTAATAGTAATATTTATATCTTCCCCTCATTATCTTGTTCCATGGTGCTCAAAATTGGAACACATAGTTCCTATGTTAAAACTCTTTCATAATGATATCACCTGACTAATTATGTATTCTTTAATTTTATTTGATTATTCCCAAGGTTTTTCCTTATGTTTCTAATTATTCTCAAAGTTGTCTACTTGACCTCTTCTGTACTGCTTCACTAACATTTTTTCCATGGTTTCACAACATTATTAGACATGATTGTCATTGTTTTTTATTTATTAATTTTTTTATACAGTGTTTGGCCAGGACTGGGTTTGAACCCGCCACCTCTGGCATATGGGGCCAGTGCCCTACTGCCTTCAGCCACAGGCACCGACCATGATTGTCACTGTTAACTTTCACAACTTTTAAATATCTGGTCAAGAAAATAAGTAAATCAATTTATTTATGTAAATTTATTATGTAAATAGTCAGAAACACTAACTATTTTTACCTACAGCCATTACCTATTACCCATGTGTGGGTTTTATGGATCATTATATGCTTCTCAGTTCACTGGCTCCGGTTAATATGTGAAGTCCATACCCACATGAATCTTGGACAAACATATCTACGTATCTTAAACATGGAGACGCTGTTTTGTACAGTGCTTCTCAAACTTCCCTAGTGAGGATGAACCACATGGCATACTTGTTAAAATCACAAATTCCTAGATCTCATTCTGGACCTACTAATTAATCTTCAGGAAAGAGGCCTAGAAAGTTGTATAATTAACAGGCACTATAAATGATTCTTATCAGGTACGTCTGAGAAAACAGGAGCCTAAGACAACGGTCTTAAATGATTAGCTCAAGAAACCACAATTTAAGTAAGTACTTCTAGTGATTCAGAGAGTATTTCTGGTGATCTTAAACTTACCAAGGGTTAGAAGATACTGCTTCTTAGTTAGTGGTAATGCTCCTTATACAGAAGACAGACAAAGACCAGGCATGGTGGCTCATGCCTGTAATCTTAGCACTCTGTGAGAATGAGACAGGCTGATTGCTTGAGCTCAGGAATTTGAGACCAGTCTAAGAACAGAACAGAACCCCTGTCTCTACTAAAAATATAAAAAGTAGCCCATTGTTTGTGGCAGGCACCTGTAGTCCTAGCTCCTTGGAAAACTGAGGCAAGAGGATGGCTTGAGCCCAAGAGTTTGAGGTTGCTGTGTGCTATGATGACGCCACAGAATTTAACCCAGGAGTGACAGAGTAAGAGTCTGTCTCAAAAAAAAAAAAAAAAAGAAGGAAGATACAATAACTTCTGTCCAACACATAAATGTGTTTCTCCAATGGTACTGTGCCCAGCATTGTAGAGTTGGATGGAAGTCCTCATTCCAATTTGCAGATCACAACCAAACTGAACTAAAATTTAGAGGAGACAAACTTACACATCCCCTTATCTGTCCCAACTTTGTAAGACAGTGGGTAGGATGAATAACTTGGACTTTAGGGGAATAATCCTTTCACTTCAGTAATTTAACTGGCATTTACTCCAAGATCCTAATAATACCTTAACAGCTAAGAGATAATAGCTCTAAGACTCTCAGGAGGGAAGACTAATTTCAGAATGGAGGATCCTATCTCACTCCTATTCAAATAAGGTAAATATACAGATGTAGTTTATAGAGAGAATTGTTTAGACAGAAACAAGTGAGGAAAACCTAGCTATTTAGAGATCTGTTCCATATCAGAAATAAGTTCCATATTAGAACTTATTTCCAGATGTGGCTACTAATCAAAAGGACCGAGACACAGCTGGAATCCCTAACCTTTTTCTTAGATAACATGGTCCTCAGACTAGATCCATGCTTACCAAAATACTACCACCCCTTCCCTAGCAGCAACAGAACATTTACATAGTATTTATTGTGTCCTTTGGTTTTGTGGAAGAAAACCAAGAGATCGAAAGGGAAAAACTGTTGACTCACCTTTTAAGCTAATTCTGCATGAATCTCTCAAAAAGATTTCATTTTACACACATTCAGAGGATATGTCACTATGTAACTATAGTGGTCTATTTGAGAAAACAGTAGATTTCTGGCTTGGCACCTGTAGCATAGTGGTTATGGTGCCAGCCATGTACACCAAGGTTGGCAGGTTAAAAGCCGGTCCTGGCCAACTAAACAACAACGACAACCACAACAAAAAAATAGCTTGGTGTTGTGGCAAGTGCTTGTAGTCCCAGGTACTGGGAGTCTGAGGCAAGAGAATCGCTTAAGCCCAGGAGTTTGAGGTTGCTCTGAGCTATGCCACCATGGCACTCTACCGAGGGGAACATACTGAGACTCTGTCTCAAAAAAACAAAAACAAACAAACAAACAAACAAAAAAAAAGACAGTAGATTTCTGTTTCTGAAACAGTGTGCAGGATAATTTAGACTAGGAAATTTTGGTCCATTACAGCTGAGACATTTACCTACCACATAATGACTTTTAATGGTGGCATTGCAGTGGTAGTGATAGTAAAACATGATTATCAAAACTGGTTCTGAAAAAAAAAACAACAACAACAAAACTGGTCCTGATCACAGCCATTCTACTAGAACTGAAGTTCATTACATTTCAACTCAGAATTGATCAGACATGTATGGAAACTCTAAGAAAAGAGGTGAAAATGAAGACAAGAATTGTATTTAATGAAGCTATAAAGCAGTAGTTCTCAATCTTTGTAATGCCAAGACCCTTTAATACAGTTCCTCATGTTGTGGTGACCCCCAACCATCAAATTATTTTCATTACTACTTCATGAGTGTAATTTTGCTACTGTTATGAATCATAATGTAAACATCTGATATGCAGGATGTATTTTCATTGGTTGCAACCCATAGGTTAAGAACCGCTGCTAAAGCAAAATGTCAAATAATACACCTTATCTCTGTAACTACGGAAATTAGGGCAAGTAAGTTTGAATGCAGCAAGACTTTGCAATGGACCGTTGGGTTGTCTAAATCTGTTAGTAGTGGTCAATTATGAAGAGGTGCACAAACAGATATACCTCCAGATCAAAGCACTCCATGCCTAGTACAGAAGAGATCAGGTTGTTGAGCAAAACTAAAGAAGGAAGTCACGCAGTATGTGACTCAGAGATACCTGAGAATAATATTGACTAAAAGCTCATTTCTCAAACAGGAGTCTACCTCCAGATGATTCTCTAGGTTACTCTGTATGAGATCATGTTCAAGAAACTAGAGATATTTTGGTAATTTAAATAATTATCTTTCCCTAATCAGTCGGCTAATTTGGTTCTCACATGCCAGCTTTGCATCAAATGAGTCATCTATACCATGTATTTATGGAGATCAATTTTTACCTTTTTTTTAACTAATCAAAATAAGTTTTTGAAGCACATATCAAAGCCCCAATATTTTACCTGCTCCAGCAATGCTGTTTGCCTTTCCAGAGCCACACAAATATTTTCATTAATTTGCTCTGCAGTTTTCATGCGCTTAACATTTTCTTTGTTTTCTGAAAATATCCTCTTCTTTTGATAATGGCCTAAGAGAGATGGAAAGATTAGAGATAAGGGGAATTTCTCTCATTTAGAGACTTTCTAAGCAAATGGAAAAACTAAGAAATGACAATGGCAGTATTTTTTAGAATATGTAATGGCTTATAAACATTCCCCAAAACTATTCCGTTAAAGAAAAAATGAGTATTTTAGGTAGGATTTTAGTCTCAGATATACTCCTTCTTTAACCTTATTTAATACACATACCCCCATAAAAACTTAACAAAATTACAGAATTTAATCCCTTGTTACAGTTATATAGGTAGTTCTACATTACTTTTATAAACAGTTACTTAAGCAGCCTTACATAATTTTAATAGATGATCCTATTTTAAACAATTTTTAATTCATCTTGTTAAATGACTGCTCCATACCCTACATAATACAAAATTTACCCTATGAAATCAATTTTTTCTTCTATTTTATTAATTAAAATACACTACTTCTAATGAAATTTAATTTTGCTACTTTAACAATGTTATGACCCCAAACTTCATTCTGTTTGTTTCTATTCCTCTCCCTACACACAGACATATGTATATGTATCCATATTATTATTTACCATCTTATACTCAGCAGATGATTGGCCAGGTATGGTGGTTCACACCTGTAATCTCAACACTTTAAGAGGCTAGGGTGTTGAGAATCACTGAGCCAAGGTGTTGGATGCTACAGTGATCTGTAACCATGCCATTACATTCCAGCTTGAGGGACACAGCAAGACCTCATCTCTTAAAATCACATACACACACTCCCAGTGTCTTTCAATTAGTCTTTTTTTTTTGAGACCGAGCCTCAAGCTATCGCCCTGGTTAGAGTGCCATGTCATCACAGCTGTTAGCAACCTCCAACTCCTGGGCTCAAGCTAGTCTCCTGCCTCTGCCTCCCAAGTAGCTGGGACCACAGGCGCCCACCACAACGCCCAGCCATTTTTTTTGGTTGCAGCCATCATTGTTGTTTGGCAGGCCCGGGCTGGGG
>CAUYQV010120211.1:0-16440 GCA_963574575.1 Galagoides demidoff | reverse complement strand
ATATCCTGCTAAAATGAATTTCATTTGTGATAGAGAAATATTTTACTGATATACAACTGTTGAGGAAATTTGCCATAACTACACTAGCTCTACAGGAAGTAATCACACCCATTCTTCATACTGATCAGAATGATGGTCAGTTGCCAAAGTAATCACAGTCAGAAATTAATGACAATGCCTACCTTCTACAATGGCTAGATAAAACTAAACTCTGGGCCTCTGCAAAGCAAGGTAAACAAAACTCCACCACACCTATCAATTCTCTCAATAAATGTGAATGGCTTGAATTTCCCACTGAAGAGGCATGGGCTAGCTGACTAGATACAAAAGCTCAAACCCAATATCTGTTGTTTCCAAGGAATGCACCTAACCTTAAAGGATGAAACAAGACTCAGGGTGAAGGGATGGAAGACAATAATCCAGGCAAATGGAAATTAGAAAAAAAAGCAAAGGTTGCAATTTTATTTGCAGATACAATTGTATTTAAACCAACACAAATGAGGAAATACAAAGATGGACACTACATGCTGGTATATTTGCAGGTATAATTGGGTTTAAACCAACAGAAATAAGGATGGACACTATATACTTATCAAGGGAAGCACACAATATGAAGAAATTTCAATAATAACATTTCCACCTATCTGAATGTTCCTTGATTCATAAAACAAACCCCCAATGATCTTTACAATATGATATCTTCCTTCACTATAATAGTTGGAGACTTTAACACCCCTTTTATAGTACTAGACAGATCCTCTAAGCAGAAACTAATCAAAGAAGCAATGGATTTAAACATGACCCTAGAAAAAATGGACTTAACAAAACGTATACAGGACATTGCATCCTAACAAAACTGAATACACATTCTTCTCATCAACCCACAGGTCATCCTCCAAAATTGATCATATATTAAGGCACAAATCTAAGCTCAACGTATTTAAAAGAATAGAAATATTTCTTGTATCTTCTTGGACCATCACAGAATAAAAGTTGAACTCAACAGCAACAGAAATCTTCATTCCCAAATAAAGTCGTGGAAACTAAATAACCTTATGCTAAATGACAAGACAACTGGGATAAGGATGAAATTAAGAAGGAAATGATTAGATTTCTTGAACAAAATGATCATAAAGCCACAAGCTATCAAACCCTATGGGATATCACAAAATCAGTCCTACGAGAGAAATTTATGGCATTAGATACCTTCATCAAGGAAACAAAAAGAGAGACAACCTCAAGCAACTGGAAAAAGAAGGTATACTTCTACCCAGTCTTGTGCTTGCTATGAGGACACTGTTTAATGTATCTGATTATCATTTAAATCCAATAGCATATAAAATGATAAAAGATGGAGCCACCTAAGGGCACTGATCTTAGCACAGTGACTCATACTCCATTGACTCGAGTTTGCAACTCTTCCTCTTATGGAGAGGAAGGAGTAGGTAGAGGAGGACAAAGTAAGAGGTCAGAAGACCTTACTTTAATATTCCTCTGATGTGATAATACAATATGACACACAATTGTCATGCCTATGAACAGAGGCAGGAACAGGTAAGAAAAGGAAATGCTTCCATTCTTCCACAGTAGCTAACCAACCCAAGGATTTCAATAGGAATCCTTTGTCTAAAAAGAGCACCTATTGCATGTTAATTCTTAGGCTTATTTTAAATGACTAGCAAATACAATTATTATCAGGTATTAGTATTTTTAAAGTGAAAACAAGACCAGTAGGCATGGTTTTCAAGGAAATTTGGGTATGTTGAAACAAAAAAAGAGTGGTAACCAGAGGTTAATTGCAATTTGTTCTTGAGTATTGCAAATGAAATTTTCCATGTTCTACCTCATGAGCTGGCACAAATATCCAAGACCATGAGATACTGCTCTGTATTTGCTCCTAATTGTGTCCCAAATTTAAGCAACTTCTCATTTTAAGAGAGAATGGGCTGAGTCTTGCACTAGCTGCCCTGAGTTCACATAAGATTTAAAGCCGGCAAGTTTTGTTCCTGAAACCAATGACTTTTGCTTCAGTATGGGAAGGAAAGATAGGGACATTTAAAGGGCTATACTTGGACTTGGTTGTATTGAATGTTCACAGAAAGCAGCACAGGGACAGCTGCTGGAGGCCACTCACCAGACGTCATGAAGGGTGCCAGTGTGGAAGAATTCTGATGTGCCAGTATCCTCAGTCTACATTGTGTTCCATTCTTTTGCAATCTCAGGAAAAAAGTGGTATTAAGAGAAAATATTTGGTGAAATAAGAAGATCGTTTTCCACTTTCAGTAACCAACATGTAGTAAGATGGACATCTTGTTCTACAAAATACAAAGTTTGATGGTCTCAAAGAAACATGTGCCTATTTAAAACCAATCCTAAATAAAAACAGACCTGAGTGGATATGAGAGTATTTGTTAGTGTCAGAAGAGTCAAAAAATGGCAGTTTATTCATCTATGTGTCACTTGTTTTATACTAAGCCTCATGCTTTTTTGGGAACTGATCAATAATCACATTGTTAGCCACATGAAGTCTTACTCTTACAGATACCTCACAAACAGCTATGACTTTGTGAATGATACCTTGTCTCTTAAGAATAGCTCAACTGGAGCCCACTACCAATACTTGATTAACCACGAGGAGAAGTGTCAAGCACAAGACATCCTCCTTTTACTGTTGGAAAGACCACTCCTGAGAACCATGTTTCTGCAATTAGAGAAACTTGAGGCAACGAGAAGTATGTCCAGTCTCAACTCAATGCCAACATCAAAACACTGTTTGCCTTAGGAACTCCTAATCCACAGAAGAGAATTTGTTTGGAAAGAACAAATTTACCCATGATAAAATAGAGCAAGACTTTGCAGATTCTTTCTACAATCTTACTCTTAAATTACTTATGCAGTTCAGTTGGGCAATTACCTTTTGTCCACATGCCAAATTCCTTATGATTGCTGATGATGACATACTTATTCACATGCTAAATCTTTTTGAATACCTTCAAAGTTTAACACAAATCCATGTTCAAGACCTCTGAATTGGTTGTTTTCATTATGGTGCCCCTCCCGTTACAGATAAAAGCAGCAAATACTAGTCTCCTATGATATGTACCAGCAGCCAGCTTACCCTGACTACGCTGCTAGGGCTGCCTATGTAATATCTGGTGATGTAGCTGCCAAAATGTATGTGGCATCACAGACACTTAATTCCAGCCTTTGCATAGACGATGTGTTCAAGGGCTTCTGTGCGAATAAAACGGGGATAGTACCACAATACCGTGGGTTTTTTCTGGGGAAGGTAAAACTCCTTATTATCCCTGCATTTGTGAGAATGATGACATCTCATGGGCAGGTACAGGATCTTCACTACCTCTGGAGAAATGCTACAGATCCGAAAGTAAAAAACATTTCACAAAGTTTCTTTGGTCGGCTATACTGCAGGTTAATTAAGGTAGTTCTCCTTTGTAAATTTGCCTCTGTGGACACATATCCTAGTTGGGCTGCATTTGTCTAACAGCACTTGAATTTTGTGTATTTTCACTGTCACTGAGCCAAACCTGTGTGGGAAACTTTTCAATGTTTGTTTACCTTAAGTAAAATGAGTATGAGAGACCAAAGAAATACTTTGAAAGGCCAGTCTATTGGAATGTTTCTTTGATTCTAGAAGCTATCTAATATAACTTACCTACTTTGTTGCCTAAATTCATTTCAAGGAATTCATATTTAGAAAAGTGTACATTATTAATGAAAACAAAACTGAAGGGAAATTCAAGTTATCATTTAATGGCTCATGTATTTGAGGTGGTGAGAGGTTAAGAAGCCTCCCTGTTAGATAACTGCTTTTGGAAAGTACCATTTTCAAAGAAATGAATATATTGTTAGACCAGGTATACGAGTTAATTTTTGTTAAGGAGCATTTGGTGGAGGTGGTAGGAGAAGGGAAAGGTTAGCATAGAAGAGAGTACCTGAATCTGGTGAAAGAGAGTCTCTTAAGAGGACAGAGGAAAATGTACACCTTTCATTATAAACAGCCAAACCGCGTATTGTAAATCAATGTATCTATTTTTGCCTTCATGGTGTTGGGGTCATTTAAAATACATGTATATCTTTTTTTCAAAGTTTAATGTGAACCTTGAGAAAAGTTATTAACTCTGTCCCTAACTGGTACTTTTTTTATTATTAATATTTTTAGAAAATGACACAAAACATGGATAATTTGTTGCTAGTAGGACCCTTCTTTAGGGAGAAATCATTGTGAATTTAAATTAGCTGGATTTAATTTAATAAATTTTTCAACTGGTTTTTAGGTATTCAATATTTGTCTGAACTTAAGGTAGTTATTTGAATGTAGTTTACATGGAGGAATATAAAAACGAGAACTTCAAAAGGAAATGTAGAACATTAGAAGTCTCTTTCCTCCACAATAAAATTTTAGTGGCTACATCATTGTACTGATTACTAAAATTAGCTTACCCCTCTCAACAAGGTCTTTTAAATGCTATAGTACTTTGTCCCAAGTTCAGAGTTTTAAATTGGGAGTATTCAACATCAAGGCCATCATATCTAAGACAACCTATTTCTTCATCAAATAATTATCAGAAGTAATCTTCATAGTTTACATATTGAAGACTTGTGGTATCAGTGATGGAAAAGTTGCCAGAATGAAGTGAAAACATTTGTAAAGCTATATGGTTCCTGTAACCATAGGGATGTGGCTGAGATCTAATAACGTAAGTGATGTTTGTTTTACGAAGGAGGATAAAATGTGGCTGTGGTGCAAACTACCTCCCCTGACTACAGAATTAGATAATACGAAGGCCAAAATAATAACTTCAGCAAAAGTCACTGGACCGATTGTAAAACCTTGACTGCACAGGTACCTGTTAAGGAAAATAAGATATCTCATTGAATAAGATGATGCCTGAAACATGCAGAACAAAACGAAGGAAGGTTCTCAATATACCAACTGGATTATGATATTGACAATATTTTTAGCAGGTAGCTTTCTGAAAATGTTTATAGAATTTTTTTTTCTGTTTTGAAATTTGAGGTTTGTTTACATTGCTTAGATAAGTTAGTATCTTTAAAGGCAGAATGAGACATTAGCAGTATTTCATATTATAGGTTATATTTACTTTTAGAGTGGAGTCAAGATTTTGGGGCATTATAGTTTAAATTTTCTAACTAATTTAAAAAACTGAGAACAAAAAGCACATTTGACAAAACAGGCTTATGATTAATTTTTGTTAGTTTATTCATTAATAGCCTTTTTTGCCTCTTGACCATACATACTCTGTGTATCTATTGTTGGAACTATTTAAATTTGGCATTGGTTGAAAACAATAGGGCCACTGGCTGTGAACGTGATCTTGTTTACAGCAGTACTTTTGTGTAATAGCTATTTATTTGAATGAGCCCTCCTGAACTGCACTGTTCTTTTCATTTTTACTATAAAGGCAGCAGGTTTAAATTTTAAGGAAATCTCAAGGCACTTCCTTTTTTTTATAAGAAGGAAATTGCTAGATGATTCCGTCATCAGACTTAAAAGTACTGAGAATAGTATTTGTAAATAAGAGGGTTCCAACCTTTTAGAAAAGAAGGAAAAAAACATTTTGGTTCTCTAATGCAGAGCTATCTTTTCTAAAAATGTCCACAAAGGGAAAATAACCAGTTGATGGCCACTTGAGTAGAAGATGATTATACACATATTTTATTTAATAAAATATTATTAATTTTTTTTTTTACTTTTTGGTTGGTTTGCATCTTTTTTCCATAATTTTATACCAAGATGTTAAACATTTATGTTATTTGTATTTTGCTCTTATATGGAAAAATGATTGGTGGGTTTAAAAAAATCTATAATTTCCAATAAAAATTGTCAATAAAAAAAAGAGAGAGAGAGAGAATGGGTAATAAATTTGTGATGATCTCAGTCATATTAATTAATTTCTTTATTCTGATTAAGATCCAGTATGGTGGCTAACACATAGTAAGTATTCAAGAAGTGTTTTTGAATTAATTAGAGAAAAAAATGAACAGTGGTGCGAAAGAGCTGATTAGAGCTGACTGTTGACTGGCACTGACTTTTAAATATTTGGGATTTGAGACCAGTCATTATTAGTTTGAAATTCACCATGATGAATGTATTTGCATCAAGGAAATTGGCAAACACTATGAAGTCAGGGCTTTTGTGTCCTCTGGAGAGCTGGTTTTCTGGCAGGCTACAGCCTTGTCACTACTGCCTCTAAGCTTCTCACCTTGGGGCCTTTCTCCTCCTGGCAGTTTCAACCTAGGTTAAGTAATCTCCGAGAGACAGGAGCGGAGCCAAACAATGCTGTCCCTTTCCATTGTGCAGAACCAGGTCTGGGATACTGTGATCACAACTAAAGAAATGCTTGAAATCTATATGTAATAAGAGGCCTTTCGTCAGCATTTCGAGATATAAATGTTCAGATTTTTTTTTCCTCCCAAAGCAGTTATAAGTATGTGTTCATGTAGACTTAAGAAAAGCCTAATATTGAAAAGTTAACCCTGGTTAAGGTAACTCAAGGCAAAAGCTAAGCAATGTCTGGCAAACTAAAAGAATTGCCAAGAATGACAAATGCCCATAGGGATGCACTGACATGGTCTAGAGAACAGTGATGACGCTCCCTCTCATGCAGGACCAACTTCAGAGCCTATTTGCCCTTGAACAAAAGGTACATTTAATTCTTCAAACACTTTTACCAACATTTCAAAGCCAAGGTCCAAATAAATTGACTACTGCCACTTAAAAGTATTTCTGTGGGTCTTACAAAACATCATGACTAGATTCTATTAAAAAAAAAAAAAAAAACTCCCCCCCAAAACTTAGTAAGTGCCTCTTTTCCACTGTCCAACATTTCAAAAGCATTATTCATGCCTTTGGCATTTATTTTAAAAGAATCTTTTTCTCAATTCAATGAGAAAAATGCAGTCAAATAAATTGATTTTGAAAAAGCATTAGTTTCAAAAACCTGGTAAATGTTACTGCCTTCTTGATATCTAAAAGTTCTCATCCATTAAAAAAAAATTATTTTGTGAGCATTAGGAACTAATACAATTTCTTGTAAGGGTCACAAGCACTGGCCCTTATTATTCTCAGGAATATACTAATAAAAGGAAATAACTCTTCACTCCTATTGTGTGATGTGCTACTTAATACGACCATGAATTTCTATTTCTCAGGAAGCAAACACTGAATCATTCTAAGGAATCCATCACAGGCTCTTCTCTTAATGTAATTCCAACCTAGATAAATCCCCAAAGACTTTGTAAAACTTAAGAAATTAAAAAGCCCAGGATGAATAAATCTGTAAGATGTATCTGATCCAAAATTGCAAAGCAGTTGTAGGTTCTCATTCTTTATGTCCTCTCCAGGTGCAGATTTATCTAAAGAATGTGCAGTTTAAGCATCAGGTTCCCACTCTTACCTTCAAAGCTTAGAAATAGCTCTATGCTAGTTAGCTTTATTTGTCCCCCTACCTTGTTATAGTCATCAGAAATCCAAACACTAATGTAGGTGTTGCTATGAAGGTATTTTGTAGGTTTAATTAGAGTCCATAATCAATCAAGTTTAAATAAGAGAGATCATCCTAGATACTCTAATTCAATCAAATGAAAGAGCAGAACTAAGGCTTCCCTGATGAAGTAGAAATTCCATCAGTGGACAGCACATTTTGCTGTGCTCAAGAGTGACGGCCTGCCCTACAGATTTCAGACTTGCCACAGTTGAGTAAACTAATTCTTTGCAATAAACCTCTTAACACATACATATCTCTTATTGGTTCCTTTTCTCTGGCTGAACCCTGAGATGTATAGGCCTTAATAATATATTCATGTATTTCTTTTTTATTCACAAAAGTAAGATATTTTAATCTGGTGAATTGAGACAATCTCCTTTCACTCTGACTCACCCCCTGCTGCCCAGAGCCATTATAGTGGCTAGAGACATTCTAGGGATCTTATTCAGGGGAGGTTGAGTTTGAGATACATGTAACTTGAGTGTAGTAAAATACATTTATGGCTCACAGACACTTCCATGGATAGTTATTTCTAGCCACACCTTCCAGAAATATTCCCACTACCAACGGTAAAACACAGCTGGGCTCTGACACAAAGGTGCAGGGCCAGAGGTCAAATCAGACCATGTCATGCAGCGTCTAGGGCCAGAGATGTGTGGGTAGAAGAGATTTGAAAAGGTTGAAAAGTGTGGAGCCAGAACTAGTCAGTGGAAATTTTTTCCAATTGTTAGACATGTGAAATTTAAGCAAAGAAGATGATTCTCATCAACTTCTTATAAAAACATAAGCTTTCTTTTGACAAGAATATATTTAATAACACGTATGTACAATCATGAATGCACAGTATAGTTTTTTCTTTCTGATAGGAATTACTTAAATACAACTTATCATAATCTGTATTTATAGCATAGAAACTTGTAGCACTGTAAATAATGTCTAAATTTACATATTTTTTGCCTCTCGACAGTAATTTTATTAGATTTAATGAACCACACTAGAGGAAATACAGAATTATCTTTATATTCTTTTGTATGAAATGTCAATCTTGTGATGTTGATCACAAGGTCAACAATGTAAACAGAAAAATATTTGAGAAATACCACATAATTAATAATAATGTTATTTTTGGTGACTTTGTAACATTAATTGTATTTATCATATTTAAAAATTTTTGGTACATTATGATTTATTTTCTAATTCTAGATAAATATTTATATTTGTGAATACATAATTCCATATTTATAATTTTATTCTTTTCTTAAAGAGGCCTATTAATTTTAAATTCTCATGAAATCAAGATCTTCACAGCTGATCTCTCTGTGTATATTTGTTAGTTTTGCCTTCCTTTGAAGTTTTTCTGCTTCATCACATGACCCAGCTATTACCACTAAAAGCATGCCCTCACTTCTTAAATTTCCATTTCCTTTTACTACCTCAGACAGAAGGGAGAAGCCAATATTCAGGCCACTGTCAAAATGTACAACAGCAAAATTACCAGGGTTGGAATTGCAAAGATTGTTCTAAAGAGGAGCTATCAAATGAGGTGATCCAGGGTTGAAGAAAGTGTTTATCTTGATTATATTGAAGGATTCTCCAAACCTGACATTTCTATAGTGCTTGAAAATGGAAGTCTGGGTCCGTGCCAGGCCTTTATTCCTTTATTCTTCTCCCCAATATAATCTGCATTAACTGTCCTTTTCTAAGCCATCACAAATATTGAGAAAGACAAAAATTCTTTGATAAATGTACGTTCTCAATTTTATCCTAACTATATTTTTAATTATCTTCATAAAACTTTATATTTTAATTACTCTACAAGAAAGAAGCTGAACAAAAATATATTTTCCATGCACACGCGACTCCTTTGCAGTCCCCCAGACCCGACTTTCCCAGACTCTTGCCATCCCCATGCTTTTCCCACATAGAAACTCTCAACCTGCAGAGCTAAAACTCGAGTTTCAAAATTATGCTCAATAAAGAAAATCAAAAGTCTGACCAAAAGAGCTCCTCAAAATCAGGAGAAGAGACATAAGATTTGTAGAGACATGGATGTTGAGAGCCAAGGACTGAGGGTCAGCTAAGATGATAACATCTTATGGGTTAGTTAGAGTGAATGGGATGCTGTTGGAATTATTTCAGAGAGAGTTGTTAATGAGAGTAGTCAGGCTTTAATGTGATCTGTATGATGGGTCTCCTTTGCTCATTGTTCACTAGACTCATTTAAAAGATGGGGCTTGGGTCAGGTCATTCATTAAAAGTTCCTAAAGGCAGAAGTGCCAGGCTATGTTCCAGGTTCTGTTCATTGTATCTCTGCCTCCCCCACTTCCTACATAGCAACTCTGCATGAGGATTAAAAAGCAGTTTGAATGGATCAACAAACTGTGACATATGTATACTATGGAATACTATACAGCCATAGAAAAGTTGAAGTCTTTATGTCTTTTATGTTTACCTGGATGGAGTTGAAACGCATTCTTTTTAGTAAAGTATCTCAAGAATGGGGAAAAAAATCCAATGTCTTTGATACTAATATGAGACCAATATATAGACAATTGCACATCCACACAAATGATAAAACCCAAATATAGTCTAGTGAGGGGGAGGGAAGAACAGGGAGAGAGGTGGGGGCAAGTGGGAGGGCTATCGGAGGGAGGACAGAGGGCAGTTGGCAGGATCACACCTAATGTATACAGTGTGAGGGGTTCAGCATGCCCCCCAGGTGTAGGGCTCAACTACATCTGGAACTTTACCTTGTAAATGAGAACAAAGGAACCTAAAAATTTGTACCTTCATATTAAGTTAAAATTTTAAAAATGTTTAACATTTTTTAAAAATAAAAATCGATTAAAAGACAAACATAAAAAGCAGTTTTGTCCTGTTTGGCATCCCTAGACTTGGCTGGACAAAAATCCTCTCCCTATGTTCTCACAGATCAGCGCCAGACAATCTGTTGAGAAAGATAAGGAAGGAGATTTCTCCCAGTCGCTGTGTAGGGGTCACAAGTTCCTATTCCATTTAGGCCTTTAGTAATTCTTTTTGTTCCCTTTGCATTAGGTGTTCCAAGATAATGAATACTTCCATAGCAACAAAAGTCTGACAATAAACTGTTACCTTGATTTTCACATTTTCAAAGAAAAATCCCTCAATGACAGCTCATCTCAGCACTGAGTATGCAGTCATGGCTACAAGGTGAACAGTTTTTCTATTACGTCTTTTTAGCAACATTACTGATTGATTCTCTTAGATAGGGTTTTAGATTGGATTTGACGATCATTTTTTTCAGTTGTATAGCTTGTTATTAGCAACTAAAATACGCAGTTACTTTTGAAACAACACAAGTAATAACTGACCAGTAGAAATTTATTATATTCTAATACAAATGATTTATAAATGCAATTTTATTATAAAACTTCTATCCTCTCTGTCTCTCTCTCTTTACAATTATAGATGTATTCTAAGAGCAGAAAGTATGTGCATAACTGACAAAAAAAAAAGCACAAAATATTTCAAAGGTAGCTAAGTGTTCCACAGACTAAATTCAAACAATGACTGTTACTATCATACCTTCCTGTCCCCAACCAGTTACCTTTTTTCTATGTAAAATATCCTTTGGAGCAATCTACCTTACTTTGTCTTAAACAAGAAAACACTTGGCAGTGAATTAAAAGTAAGGAGAGACTATGTCCATCAGCCCCAATGAACTTGAGTTCTGGCAGTTTTGAGGGTTTGAGACTCCCAGTGGTCATGGGCTGTGTCTTTGTAAAGGCCTGGCTGGATCTCCATGTAGAACACTGCAATGTGAAGTGGCTTTCAGAAAATTCAGAGCTTCAGTGGCTGTCCTGAACATTCACACTAAACATTTCTACATTGGCTTGACAGGGTATCACTTAAAAATGAAATGTTTGCATTGATTTCCTTTTTCTGGATGTTGTGATTATGGCTTTTAGGGGCCAATGAATAATACTCCTCTCTTCCCTACCCTGGTAAATGCAGAAATATGATAGAAACCAAAGGATCAAAGCATGAACTTTATGACTGATAAAAACTAGAATAGAAAATATGGCTTAAATGTTGAACCTTAATAAAATTTCTAACACTTTTCCTCTGTATCAAACTCACCCTCATGCAGTGATGAACAGCTCTATGCTTTTTCTGTGGAGACACTCATTCAGACATTCAAAAAACATTTCTTTTTTTTATTCTGATTTTCTTTTATTTATTTATTTTTATTTCAAACTAATATGAGGGTACAAATGTTGCAATTGTAGCAATACCAAAAATAAATAAATGGGATTTGATCAAGCTAAAAAACTACT
The DNA here is from genome assembly GCA_963574575.1 of Galagoides demidoff. Classification (NCBI taxonomy): domain Eukaryota; kingdom Metazoa; phylum Chordata; class Mammalia; order Primates; family Galagidae; genus Galagoides; species Galagoides demidoff. The sequence goes on along the minus strand of CAUYQV010120211.1, from coordinate 4,592 downwards.
GCACAGCTTTGGTACCACAACCAAAGCAAAGAGACGACCTTTGGAATGGGAGAAGATTTTTGCATGTTACAAATCTGAAAAGGGCCTGATAAATAGAATCTACAGAGAACTCAAATTAATCAACAGGAGAAGAGCATATGACCCCATTTCTATGTGAGCCAGAGACTTGAACAGAAACTTCTGTGAAGATGAGAGATGAATGGCCAGCACACAAAAAAAATGCTCAGCATCTTCAATCATTAGAGAAAAGGAAGTAGAAACCACTCTGAGATATCAAAAAACATTTCTTGAGTGTCCATTATGGACCAGACACTATTTTAGGTACTGAAGTTTCAGTAGTGAAGAAATTACAGTCATGCACACATGGAGCTTACATTCTAATTGGTGGGGAGGTAGAAAATAAACTAATAAATAGATAACATGAAAGACAGAAGTATTAACTTTCTTTTTTCTTTTTCTTTCTTTCTATTTTGTTTTTCTTTTGAGACAGGGTCTCACTCTTCTTCCCAGGCTGAAGTGCAGTGGCACAATCATACCTCACCAAAACTTCAAACTCCTAAGCTCAGGCAATTTTCCTACAAAGTACTAACTTTAATTAAAAACCATTGGAAGACTGAGTTGATATGGGTTGATATGCCTTTCATAAATATCAGTCTGGCTACTCACAGAATTTTGTTAATAGTCAAAGAGTCAAATAGACCTATTGAGATACTCCAAGTGAGAAATAATGTTCATTTAGCCCAAGTAGCCACGCCGTAGGAGGTAAGAAGAGATTGTATTGTGGGTATGTGGTGCACTTGCCCATTCCTACCTTAATGGTCTTCACTCCATGAGTCAGGGAACCAGGTGAGAATTTTGCTAGTTTCTGAGTATTTATATTCCAATTTTACATTCCAGATTTAAAGAAATAATCATAGTAAGGTTTAGGAACACACTGGACCAGTTATGAAAAAGGCCTGAGCCAAAATTCTATTGATGACCAGACCCCCATAAGCCTCTACTCCATCTAGTGTACTGTAGTGATGTTTTGGGTCTTCAGAAATTACATCAGAGACAGTGTCTAATCCTCCTTGAAAAGTCTGATTGTTCCCACCAAGGCTCAGTCACCATGGCGCAAAGGTTAATAGAGAGCAAAGTCCTCAAGGGTGCTCATCCTTTCCTTCCTTCTTCAAAGGGCTAGAAACTGGTTAATGTCTATAAATGGATTTATAAAGGACCAAGACTGGTGTTTTCATGTCAGACCCCTCCCTATTCATAACAGAGTTTTTCCATTTCTACACGTACAGATCAAATAAGACTTTGGGAAGCTGTCCCTTTAACCTTCAGATCAACTAGTCAATACCAAATACCTTTGCAAATCAAATTATTCTGATTACTGCTTTGGCTTCCCTATCCACTATGATAATGATGCCCATCTTGCCATGCAATTAAATGCCTCCATTGGGATATTTGTTGGGGCATCCTACTTCAGTGGTCACAGCTCCCCACCATGATTTATGACATGCAAAGAAGACACATCACAGAGAGTTTCAAGCATGCGGGGCTTCCTTCATGAATGTCTTTCTAATGGCCATGGTAACATATGTGTCTTCTGGATCCTCACAGAATGGGTGAGCAGGTCTTATGTGTTAAATCCATTCTAACTTTTCAATTTTCCTAAGCCTTTGGATACTGGCAGTTCAGATGTCATCTTTGGGTTCATATATCAGCTCAACCAAATAACAAACTGTTAGAGCCTTCCCTAGCCCCTCAAGTGAATCCACTGACTATCAAAATTCTGCTTAGTGATTCAATGTCAATAAATTCAGCCTGATTCAGCCTGTATTCCTTCCACCTCAATCACACTCATGTTCCTCAAGGTTCTGTCAATATTAAAATCATGAGATCTTGTAAAGAAGGTATATTTCATGTCCTCACAGATCTTGGATCTGCTAGGACTTAAATCTAGCTATAGATCTGGAAGAAAAGAGAGGTTGGGGTGGGGTAAGGGTCCAGAGAGGATTAGCCATATCTTATAAGACAACTACCTCAGGGGAGACTGTTATAGGTATTTTAAGTACAGAGAGACTAACCTCCTGAGGCATGGATGGCAGAGCTATTTCTTCTGGCACAGAAGGCTAAGTAGAATTTAGAGGTTTAAATAACCAGCTTCATCTGAATCTTCCCCTATGTCCTGATTCCAATTTTCGGAATCTCATTCCTTCCAATCAATGTTAAATAAATGAAGGGACCCTGTGAGATTGGAATTTCAGTTGGCATTATAATTCAACAACTCAAAAGATTAGGCTCTGGGTTTCGTTTTTATAAATTACAAACTTATGACTACAAAAGATAATGGTTTATTTCAGAGTAGACATAGAAGGTTTTAGGTCGCTTATGAGAACCTTATGCTAAGAATTGAAAGCCTTGAGCATATAATTTTCTTTTTTCAAGCTCTCAGGTACTATTAGAAGCCACCAATCAACTCTATCTTGTATATTTCCACTAAAATATTCCATTGGTAGCAAATACTTGAAGATCTAAAATGTCTTCTATTAGTCAGCTGATTACAGGTATCCAACATGTTAATTTTAGTAACTCTTTTGCCACTGTATGCCATGAACTACCAGTGCTCCCCTTTCCACTGGAAGTATGGTCAATGGTGCCTTTAAATCTAATCAGATCAGAGCCAAGTCTAGAAAACCTTAAACCAGTTGAGAGAATGTATCCTTGAGATTCAGAAGTGTCCAGTCTGCAGCCTACGGGCCACATGGTGATTTGTGAGGATTTGCTTTTTGTTGTTGTTAATCAGCTTTCATTAGTGTTTGTATATTTAATGTGCGGCCCAAGACAACTCTCATTCATCCAATGTACAACAGAGAAAAAGATGGTACACTGCTGCTCAGATTCTGTTCTCTGGACTCACACTATTAGTACAAAAATTCTGTATCAGCTGGGGCTCAGTGAAAGAAGCATATCCACTAAGAGGCATGTATCTATGACTGCCTTTCTGTCTTTCTGAATGTCTATTTATCTGTCCATCTACTTAAGGGATTTGACCTTGTACAACTCTGGGAGCAGTTTAGGCAGGATCTGTCATACTGATATCTTCATGTCTGATGCTAGAGTTTGGGCCCATAAGGCAAGGCCCTTGGGAGGGACAGTACATGTGCACTGGGGAACAAACAAGATTAAGATGGAACTGGCATACCTGAGATGGAGCTCGTGAGAGCATGCTGAAGCTCCTGAGAGTTCTTGTTGCCGCTGACCACAGTGATATAGATGTCTGGAAGATGTGTTCTAAACAATACACCTGGCCTGAGAGTTTAAAGAGCTAAAGAAAGATACAGAAGAAGGGGAACAGTTGCAGGTACATCAGCTAACATGAGTTTGTGACAACATATGTGACCTGGGAGTCTCTTTATTACTAGCCTAGATACTTAATCTGGAGTGGATTTGTCTTCCTTTCTGTGGTGCCTCTAGCAACCCTACCATCCATGGATTTGCTGTGGTCTACTCAGTATTACTGAAGACTACAGCATCACAATAGGTCAAAGACTTCATTAAATAGTAAATGAAGCATAGCAACTAACCCGTGCATGTGGAACTCGTGGATCGTACATTGTTCTTCTTTATCCTAAAGTGCTTGGCCTATTGGAATGGTGGAAAAGGCTTTTGAAGACTCAGTTACTGTGTGAGTTAAGTGATGTCTTGCAGGCCTGGGTCCTGTCCTCCAGGATTCAGTAATGTTCTCATCAGCATGTGGTATATAGTGCTATTTCTCCCATAGACAAGATTCATGGATTCAAGAATCAAGAAGTAAAAATAGGAATGTCTCTTCTCACTATTTTCCCTAGCAAGCCACTAGCAAAATTTTTGCCTCCTATTCCTATGACTTTAGATTTTACTGACCTAGAGGTCTTGGTTCCAAAGGGAGTAATGCCCTTATTTTTTTTTTTTTTTTTGAGATGAAGCCTCAAGCTATCCCCCTGGGTAGAGTGCCATGGCATCACAGCTCATAGCAACCTTCAACTCCTGGGCTCAAGTGAGTTTCCTGCCTCTGCTTCCCAGTAGCTGGGACCACAGGTGCCCGCCACAACGCCTGGCTATTTTTTGGTTGCAGCCATCATTGTTGTTTGGCGGGCTCGGGCTGGGGATTCGAACCTGCCACCTTCGGTGTACGTGGCTGGTGCCTTAGCCGATTGAGCCACAGGCGCGGAGCCCACAGTAGCACTCTTACCAGCATATCAGTAAGAAAGGATAACAGGAAAACATGCTCACAATAGAATCCAAAGTCTTGGGAACTTAACGCAAACCCTGTGCAAACCTTTATTGATAAATTTACAAAAGTGCCTTGAAGGATCCTGAAGACCTGACTGAGAGGAATACAAAGTAAGCCGCCCTTTATACCCCTCCCCCCTGGCAACCAAAGCCCCTCTCTTTCCAGAGCCTGCTTGAAAACCCGCCTCAACATTTTAACACGTACAGAGAATTCTATTATGCACCACAATTTATTTAATCAGTTATATAATTTAGTTTATATCCAGATAGTTCCTTGCCCTAAACATCCTGTGGAATCAGCCATGGCCATAAGTTCTAGCTCATTTGTAAAC
>CAUYQV010120210.1:0-20086 GCA_963574575.1 Galagoides demidoff | reverse complement strand
GGAAGGTTGAAGTGCGCTCCTCAATCTTCTCTCTTGGCTCTGCTCCAAACCATCAGCTAATTAGCTAAACTTCTGTCCTTTCAGCCTCCTTCTGGACGGGAGCCTCTGCAAAAAGCTGGCTGCAGTCCGCCATCTTGGCTCCGCCCCCTCCCATATTTCTAAACTAAGTTGGCTAATGCTCCAGGCTTAGGAGGCACATGGTCTGAGTCCTAAGACAGACAGGAATGAAGCCAGTTGCTTTGCTGCCACACAACATGCAGTGCAAACTTCTCAGTCAAGGAGATGGGGGGATTTTCATCTCTCTTCACTTCTTGACTCAGCCATTTCCATTCTTCAGGCTGTTTCCTGAGCAGCACCTCACTTCTGGTACCAATTTCTGTGTTGGTGAGGATGATATGGTTTATAAGAAACTCAAATCAAATTAACAAGGAGAGCAACAACAATAAGAGGAAACTGATTGGCTCACAATGGGCAAGTCCAGGGGAGAATCTAGCTAGCTTCAGGTCAAGCTACATCAGGGTTCAAGTGCTGTCATCTGGACTTGTCTTTCTATTTTTTGTTCTGTCTCCCTCTGCATGAGGACGTTATTCCACAGTAGGCTCTGCGTTCCATGTGCAGTATCAGCCCCAGAGAAGTTTCTGAATTGGTCTTGGGTTGAATGACCATCTTTGGAATAATTACCTACTGGGGTGCTATGATTGGCCATATATGGGGTTGTTTCTCAAGCAGAAGAGTCATTCTAGATTCCTTCCTCATCCTTAACTCACCCCCACCCATGGCAACTCCCGCCAATTGCATTTTCTAAATACTTGTATCTTCTCTCCTTTTCTTTCTCCTGCTTCTGTTTCAGGTTAGGCCTAACATCGCCCCTTCCACACATTATAACATTATAGGGTCCTTTTCCACATTTTTTCCTGTACCTCCCACCCCCCACCAAGGTTTTCTTTCATGAGGAAGGGTGCTTTATAAAACTCGTGACTATATTTTTCCTCTATGAAGAAATCTTTGGAAGCTTCTCATCCTGACCAAACAAAACCCAAAATATGTCAGGAGGCACACTGGGCTCTCCAGGGTTTGCTCTTGCCAAATGATAGCTATGAAAATAGTGAGGCCTTCAAGCCCCTCATCCCACTCCCATAGTCCCTTGGGGCCTGCCAGTTTTTAGATTGCCACTCCAAACTATTGTTGTTCTGAAGGTAACATTTATATTGTGCTCTAAGATCTCCCAAGAGCTTATATATGTTCTTTTATTTAAAAGCATCATAAAAACACTGTGAGGTTTGATTTTTAGCCCATTTTAGAGATGAAGAGGCCAAGGCTAATTTGCACTGTGTTGGCAGGTCCATGGCATGTAGTACAGCCCAGGATCACACCACACTCTGCACGCTGTTCTGCATCTGGATATGATGTCAGCATATATTACCCCTAATATTTCAGATGTTCAGAAAATATATTGCAGGGTCCCAGGAGCCAGGACAGGGGGAAAACTTTGCAGGTCCTTAGTCCATTCATACATTTGCATGTCTCCTGCTATGTGTGAAATGAATTTTCTGGAGCTATCCTTCCCCATCTGCTAAGCATACGTATTTGTGATTTGTACAGAATGGGTCATGGATATCAAGTTCCCTCTTTACAAGGAAATGTAGATTTCCCATTTAAAGTCAAGTCCTTCATTTCTAAATGCTGAATAGGATGATACTTCAGAAAGAATTCCAGATGGTTAAATTAGGAGACTGAAAAGGAAAAAATAGACCAGCCCAAGATTACTCACAGAGCCTGAAGCCTTTTGATTTTGTTATGAATGAAATGCATTTTCATCTATTTTAAGTGTTCAACTTTTCATACTTTATTTTGAAATTGTTGCCAAGCCCTTAACTGTAAGCTCTTGGGCATCTCATGTGCCCCTGGCTGTGCTCAACTTTCTTCACAAATCTGTTTCTTTTGCCAATTCAAATGAAGTTGTCTTGCTTAGAATAACACGAGGCATCCTAAGACGTTTTCCTATACAGTTTGTCATTTTGAAGGAGGTCGGTCTGTGTGGGTCAGGGCCTTGAGGGCTAAGACAAAACTTTGGGGGCTTTCAAGAGAGGGATCCTTCACAGAGAACCTTCCCCAGGCTTTCTCTCAGACAGCAGGCAGAATCTTCTAGAGTCTGGAGGATGGATGTCAATAGGCAGAGAGTGGAAGTGATTAGGAACTTCTCTTAGGGAAGGGGAAGCACTCCCAGTAGGTTGCCCCAAAGCATCCTCTTCCCTGAGATTCTCAGAGCCCACGTCTGTTCTCTGTGAGCATGTGGACTGCAAGGAGGAGCAGGAAGGGGATGAGCAGAAAGGAGGCCCTCTTCCTTGTGCTGTGAGTGCAGATGGACTCCTTGCAGAAGTCCTCCGAGAATCCAGAGGGTGCCACTCAGATATCCCCAAGATTCTGCACTGGAGCTGCCCTCAATGCCCTCACCAAGGCTGCTTCTTAAGCCAAGAGACTTAGGCTTTCTTTTGTGATATGGCGACTGAGTCACACATGGCTGGCCCAGGATGGCAAGAGATGACTGGCCCCACTGAAACCTCCCCGGCTGACACAGCAGCCAGAGTTTCTCTAGAATCCACACCCTGATGCTTAGGAGAGTGCAACCTCCCTGGCCAGGTGTCCCTTTTGGAAAAGCTGAATGGTCCCCAGGCTTCCTGGAAAGGCTTTCCATCATATGGGACATTCCCTGTCGGAACATGCAGAGGTCTCCTTCAGAGCTGCCGTCTAAGGCAGATTCTTTTCTCTACTTCGTAGAACAGAATGAGCTGTTTCAGTCAACTCTGTCTGCACTGTCTGAAATAATCTGCTCATCTGCACTCTGCCTTGGCTGGCACATGTTGTCTTTTTGTCCATCTCTGGCACTAGACTGCTCTGTCTCTGAGGGCAGGAGCTTTGCCTATTGTTTTTGCTGTTGTGACCTCCACCCCCTGAATCAGCACCTGCCCCAGGGGAAGAGCTCATTGAATATTTATTGCATGGGTGAATAAATGAGTGAATGAATGAATAAAAGTGATTTTTGGAAGGATAAAAATATTCATTATGGATTGAGTACAGACAGATCTTTGGCAGCAGCTCAGAGTAGGGGAGTTTACGTGAGGTGCAGGGCCATGGTGGATGTATGAAGCCAAAACCAGGGGCTGGGGTGGTCCTCATAAGCCCTGGAAACATGTCTGAGGAGGGATGGAGCTGCAGCCAGGATTGAGATGGCAGCAAATCAATAATAGATGCCAAGAATCTTTGCAAAGCAAGTATAATGTTCACATTGATAGAGTCATTCCAGGGTCAAAAGATGAAGGCAATAACCAAGCAGACTGGACTCAAGAGGAGTCTATGCTTGTAATAATAAAATATAGCATTTATTATCTGCTTTCTTATTTATTTTTATGTACCAGGGAATGTTTATTTAATTTTTATGTACCAGGGACTGTTTTAAGTGCATTATATGATTGCTTTATTTACTCCTTATAAAAAACTTGAGGCACTGTCGTTATCTCTATTTTGCTAAGAAAATTTGAGGCACAGAAGGATGAGTAAATTGTCTGACCACTCATGACTAGCGAGGGGCTGACTATGTTTCACTCCCATGTGTTCCAGCTTCTCAGCTAGCCCTGTGCAGTAATGGATGAGGGCTCTTTGTTCAGGCCCCCTCCACCTACCAGGTGCTCCATTGGAGTGAGTAAGAGTCTCTCAGGGCCCTTACAAACTTCCTGATCCAAGCCTTTCACTCTACTGATGGGGAACCCAGGGAGGGTAACCTTGCACCTCTCACATCTTTCTTTCTATGGGGGCATCCACCCTCTTTTTAATCTTTGCTGCACATTGGATGAAACAGAGTTGCCTTGGGCGACACATTAAATGCACAAAAACTAATGAAAGTTGTTGAGCCAAAAAAAAAAAATCCGTTAATACTTTTTGTGATATCTGACACCACAGATAAACAAAAAAGTACTCACTAAATGAGCATGTGGCCCACAGGTTAAAGCTGGGACACCCTGTTCTATGGCATGGTAGGGGCAGTGCAGCCTGGAGATTGAATCCACTTTCTGCTCTGCCATATGCCACATTTGTGATATTGTATAAACTATATAAACTCTTTTTAACCTCACTTTGCTGTAAAATGAAAACAGTTTTCTCATGAATGATGCATTTGTCGAGTGCAGAGTCATCACTCAGTGTCAATAGCTTTGAAGACCTGGTATCACCTCCCTCCAAACTTTCAGAAGGATGGCTTATCCCCTTTGGGTCAGATCATCACTGACACAAGTGCATGCAATGTAGGCTGGTGAGAAGGTGCAAATGGGACAGTCTTACACTAAAAAGTTGTTTGTTGTTCACTTGGAATTCAAACTTCACTGGGTGTCCTGTATTTTTAATTTCTATATGCAGCAGTCATACTATAGTGTGCGCACATCAAGGATCTGCTGAACAGCAGAATGCCTTTCCTTTTATCTGTGCTAGCACCATGTGTGACTGTCATATTTATACCCAGCTCTGGGAAGTTAAACTTCCTGGCCCCTGGTGGGTGGCAGGCCAGTGTGACCAGTGAATGATGTATGGATGGAAAGGAATGGCAGAACATTTAGTTGCCCATATGAGATGTCTAGAATCCCACTGGTGAGGAAATCGTAGAAGCAGAAGCTAATTTTTAGCCTTCATCAGGCTGGATTTTGAGATGTCTGCAGTGAACAGAATGCTGCTCACTTGTGCTGTGCATGTAGCATGAGGGACAAATAAAACTTATTTCCAGCCAGTGGGGGCAAACTATGGTCTGCAGGCCAACCTGGAACACCTCCTGCTTTTTATGTAAAGTTTTATTGCAACACAGTCAGAATGCCCATTTGTTTAGGAATTATCTGCAGTTGCCTTTTGCCACAATGGCAGAGTTGAGTAGTTGCAGCAGGAAGCTTGAAAAGCTTAAAATGTTTGGTATTTGCCCCTTTATGAAAAAGTCCTCACTCCTTTTTTTCAACCACTGCATCTTTGTGGTTATTTGTTACTGTAGCTGCTCCTGCTGGCTTTACTGAGTGCAGTGTTTAAAGCTTGCTAATTTAATGGATAAAAAGATTAGGATAACATTGTCTTTAACTTACATTCCTTTGATTTTTATTGGAGTCACATGTTACTCTGTTGACTGGTTGTATTTCTCTTGAGGTCTCTTCGTGTCCTTTCCCATCTTAATCATTAGGGGTGTTAGTGATTTTCTTATTGATTTGATTCAGTTCTCAAAGGAGACAGGATGTTAATCCTTTATAGTTTGTATTTAATTAATTCTACTAAGTCTTAGCTTAGAAAGAAAATAGTCCTTTCTCTTCAGAAGTTTAATAAACATTTAATTATATTTGCTGTATTTTTTTGTAGTTGACTTTTTAAAAGAGATATTTTAACCCATCAGGAACTTGTTTTAGTGCAAGAGGTAAGATAAAGACAGAAATGAATACTTTCCTCCCCCAAATTGGTAACCAATTTTCCAAGACCACTTATTGCTAAACCTTCCCTTTCTTAAATTTTTAATGTTTTTCTTATAAGTTGATAAAATGTTCTATATAATTTTTTTTTTTTTTAAAGAGACAGTATCTCACTATGTTGTTTAGGCTGCTGTCAACTCCTGGGCTCGTGATTCTAAGCCTACTGAGTAGCTGGGATTACACATGTACCACTGTGCTTGGTGTTAAATGGTAGTTTTTATGTGAATAAAAAATACCATTTTAAAGCTAGTTTTTATGTGAATGGATTATCCTACATATTCTTATAAATATACTTTTGTTATAACATTAGGCAGAAAAACAAAATACAAAGTTTTTATATACATCATATATACTTGCATAGTAAAAATAGAAAGATAGGAAAATATCTAAATGTTAGTAACTATAGTGTTTGTATGAAACTGTGTTTTATAGTTTTCTCTGTCGTCCCATTTTTCGGTCATTGTCAAAATCTTTTCATACACACAATAATGAAAACTAATGTATTTTATCAGAAAAAAAAATTCATCCTAAAATGAAATCTGGGTTTTCTAGTTTCTTCCACCATCTATTATATTTACTGCTATTTTGAGAGGTCCTGCTGTAGTTCTACAATCCTTCCCTGCTTTTTAATTTCTATGAGATTTCAGCCACGGAAAGCCGTTATCTTTCTTGCAGCTGCTGTTTGTCATTTCCTTATTTACTCGACCAAGCTTTCCTGCTCTGTGGCCAGTGTTTCAGGACTCAGCCCTCTATTGAGATTAAGATCAGCTGTGGAAGCCTGGGCTGCCCAAGGAGGAATCACTGGGTTGGGGGAGGGAGGTGGTTCCTGATACTGCTGCCGGTGCTATAAACTCACCTCCCCAACCAGCTACCATGCTCTACCTGCCACATCCAGCACTTTCCTCATCAGACCTGTCTCACCCTCCCTGCACTTCTATAGCAGAGGCAACCTGTGGGTCACGACCCCTTTGGGGGTCGAACAACCCTTTCACAGGGGTCGCCTAATATCAGATATTTACATTATGATTCATAACAGTAGCAAAATTACAGTTATGAAGTAGCAATGAAAATAATTTTATGGTTGGGGGTTACCACCACATCAGGAACTGTATTAAAGGGTCACGGCATTAGGAAGGTTGAGAACCACTGTCTATGGCTCTCACCATCCACCCACCCTAACCTCCCTCACTGTCCTCGTCACTGGGCTCACCCATCCCTAATGTTCCTCTCAAAATTCTCCTGTCACCTCTAAATCTGTACATCTAGATCTAGACCTAGTCTAGATCTAGTTCTATATCTAGACTTCCTCCTCACTCAGTTGGAGTTACTGAGTCCTTTTGTCTTGTCTAGTCTACTCTTACAACCTGCCAGGGCTTTTTATTTAAAGTACAAAGCTTATCATGCCTATAATCCCACTACTCTGGGAGGCTGAGGTAGATGGATTGCTTGAGCTCAGGAATTTGAGATCAGCCTGAGCAAGAGGGAGACCTCGTCTCTACTAAAAATAGAAAAAGTATCTGCGCATTATGGCAGGTGCCTATAGTCCCAGCTACTTGGGAGGTTGAGGCAGGAGGATCTCTTGAGCCCAGGAGTTGGATATTGCAGTGAGCTGTGACTGTGACACTGCACTCTAGCTTAGGCAACAGAGTGAGACCTTGTCTCAAAACAAAAACAAAAATGAAAAGAAACAATCTCCCCCCCAAAGCTGTGTTCAGTTTCCTAGCTGAAAATTCCCTATTGTAGATTTTGCTACCAGACACCCACTCTACTCTTGGCTCTTCAGATTCAGATTTATGTTTCATCTTCTTGGTATATGAACTTCACTTCCCAGAGAGTAGCTGTAGGAGTCTAGGAGCTAGCTAGTCATGATCAGGGCTTCTTTGATTGAACAATTTTTATGTGCCAGGCACTGTGCTAAAAGCTTCATTTACATTAGCATATATATTTCTCATAATTCTATGAGGACAATATTATTAATATCTCTGTTTCATAGATGAGGAAACCAAGGCACAGAAAGATTAAGTAGATTATCCAAAGCATGGTAACTAAGCGGAGGGACGCCTGACACTGGAGTCCATGCTCTTAGCCTGTAGGCCACACTTTCTTCCAGGCAGGAACACCCAGCTTGCCTTTCCTGGGTATCCCTGTCTGTAACTCAGCCTAATAGAAATTGTGCCCTAATTTGAGCTTCTATAGAACAACCACTCTGTGAGCCTAACACTCCGTCCAGGTCATACTCCACGAGCCATGAGGAGACAGTGGTTTTTCAGAGGGAAGAGGTAGACTAGAAACCTTATGGGAGTCTTTCCTGGTTCTGGAGAATGTTATCGGTATGATGCTTCTGGAACATGGTCTGCTGTAGCAGTGGCTAATAGGCAGTCCAGGCATCACTAGACAGTGGAAATGTCTGTGGGGCATCTGGATGCCAGCTTAGTTTTCTGGATTGTGCTAGAGCTCTTTATCAGTCCTCTGGTCCCAAATTGTCAGCTGTGCTGTTAGCTGGTTTTGTGCACCTCCTGGGTCATGGGCCATGTCTGGCTCATGGAGCAGATGAAGGGTGTGCGGGTACTCCCTGGCTTTTCTGTGATGTGTTCTGTATCCTAAATTCACAGAACAGATAGTGTCCTCAGACGTCTTCTCTGGGATGGAAGGTCACATTTCCTTGAACACCCATGAATTAGTCCTGCCTCCTTACTTGCTTCTTTGAACCAGAGCTTCTAGACAGAGCCAATGCATGGTCAAGCATGACTTGTGGGTTCTTACGAGCCTTCAGGAATCTGAGAATACCTTATGCCAGGTAGTTCAAGGGCATCTGAGAATGGCTCTTCAGTAGGGCAGAAGGTTTTCATGAGAATATGGTGGAGGAGAAGTAGATCAAAGCCTCATGATCCCCTAGACTAGTGATTTTCAACTGCTGTGCAGCAGCACACTGGTGTGCCATGAGAAGATCTTAGGTGTGCTGCAAAGAATTTTGAAGACTGTTAATTAAATTATTTTCAAAAGATGTTCAAAGCACAGTAAGCATATTCTTTTTTTTTTACTCTTTTTTGTTTTGGTCAACATAATTTAAGTGTGCCATGCAAATTTAACAACAGGCTTATGTGTGCCATGAGATAAAAAAGCTTAAAAAACACTACCTCAGACTGTGACTCTATAAACACCTCCACATGGGAACATTTGTTTTTGTGTCCTCAGGGCTTAGTGCAGGGTCCAGATTAGGGTCTCACCAGTGTTACGGCAGAGCTGGGTCCACTGCATTGTAAGAGTCGACTGTGTTCATCTTTTCCCAACTCTGCCATCAGTAATCAGTTACTTAGCTTGATGTTGATCCTGGTAGTAACTACACCATGGGGATCAGCAAAGGCAGGCTACAAATTGTAGCTTTTTCTTTTCCTCAGAGAGCCATTGGTAAACCACTTACTAGGGTATCAATGAGTACAATGTATAGCTTAAGTACATGGCCATTATCATCACACAGGTCTGAGTTCGCATCACAGCTACATCACTTACTCGCTGTAATATTCCTTAAACCACAGTTTCTTCATTGACAAAATAAGAATGATAGTTGCAACACAATAGGGTTAGAGTGAAGATTACATAAGCTAACACATGTAAGTGTTTAGTAGAGAGTCTGGCTCACTGTAAGCATTCAATAATTGACAGGGAAACCAGGCACAGTGGCTCACATTAGAATCCTAGTACTCTGGGAAGCTGAGGCAAGATGTTTTGAGCTCAAGAGGCAGAGACCAACCTGAGTGAGAGTGAGACCCCATCTCTACTAAAAATAGGAAAATTAACTGGTCATTGTGGTGAATGCCTGTAGTCCCAGCTACTTGGGAGACCGAGGCAGGACAATCCGGAGGCAGAACAATCCGGATGCAGGACTCCTGAGCCCAGAAGTTTGAGGTTGCTGTGAGCTATGAGGGCAGCATTGCACTCTGCCTAGGCAACACAGTGAGATTTTGTTCTCCTTCCCACCAAAAATGGTAAATAAATGGAAAAAAAAAAAGAAGTCAGGACAACCATTAAAATGGCTTTAAGGTTCAATTGTATTCAACAATATGCAATGGTCCCTAACCACATATACCATGCTATTGAGACACAAACTTGCACGTATTCCTCTCAATGAGGGGGTGCGTGCATAAGTTAAAGACGCTAGGAAGTGGGGAGTTTTTCTTAATTGTATGACTTTCATGCATACTTGTGTATGTAATAAAATTTGTGTGTCTTTTTTCTGTTTCTGATCTGTTTATTATCAGTTTCCTTTATATACTAAAATTATCAAAACTTCAAGGGACTGGAAAACACTAGGGATTCTATTACTAAACTCTTAGAAGTGATCAAGGAATACAGCAGCGTCTCAGGCTACAAAATCAACACTAATAAATCGGTAGCCTTTATATATACAATGATAGTCAAGCTGAAAAAACAGTCAAAGACTCTATTTCGTTCACAGTAGTGCCAAAGAAGATGAAATATTTGGGAGTTTACCTAACAAAGGATGTGAAAGATCTCTGCAAAGAGAACTATGAAACACTAAGAAAAGTACTAGCTGAAAATGTTAACAAATGGAAAAACATACCATGCTCATGACTGGGAAGAATCAACATTGTTAAAATGTCAATACTACCCAAAGCAATATATAATTTTAATGCAATCCCTATTAAAGGTCCACTGTCATTCTTTAAAGAGCTCAAAAAAATAATACTTCATTCTATATGGAATCAGAAAAAAACCTCAAATAGCCAAGATATTACTCAGAAGTAAAAACAAAGCAGGAGGAATCACACTAACAGACCTCAGACTATACTATAAATCCATAGTGATCAAAACAGCATGGTACTGTCAAAAAAGCACAGAGGTAGATGTATGGAACAAATAGAGAACCAAGAGATGAACCCAGCTACTTACCATTATCTGATCTTTGATAAGACAGTTAAAAACATTCAGTAGGGAAAAGATTCCCTGTTTAACAAAGGGTGCTGGGCGAACTGGCTGGTGACCTGTAGAAGACTGAAACTGGAGCCACATCTCTCACCATTAACTAAGATTGACTCTCACTGGATTAAAGATTTAAACTTAAGATATGAAACTATAAAAATACCAGAAGAAAATGAAGGGAAAACACTTGAAGAAATCGGCCTGGGCGAATATTTTATGAGCAGGACCCCTCAGGCAATTGAAGCAAAATCAAAAATACATTACTGGGACCTGATCAAACTAAAAAGCTTCTGCACAGCCAAGACCGCAGTTGGTAAAGTAAGCAGACAGCCCTCAGAATGGGAGAAGGTATTTTCGGGTTATGTCTCCAACAAAGGTTTAATAACCAGAATCCACAGAGAACTCAAATGTATTAGTAAGAAAAGAACAAATGATCCCATCTCAGGGTGGACAAGGGAGTTGAAGAGAATCTTCTCTAAAGAAGACAGGCGCATGGCCTGCAGACATATGAAAAAATGCTCATCATCCTTAATCATCAGAGAAATGCAAATCAAAACTACTAAACTCTCTAAGAGTAGAATCAGAATGTTTTAAAACTATAACTGAGAAAATGACATGAAGGCTGTGTTGATCAGTTTGATGGAAGTATTTTGGATTGCATGCGAAAACCCCACACTGTACCCCAGAAGTGCATTAATGTACATAGCTACCATTCAATAAAATTAAAAAATAAAAAAAGAAAAAAAAGAAAAAAAAAAAAGAAAAGAATTACAAAACTGTATATATAGTTCATTGAAAGTGTGTGTTAGGCAGTTAATACATAGAATTGCTATTACAGTCATAACTTTTTGCCACCTGTAAGTCAGGACAATATAAGAAATTGAGTGTTACCATTCAATAAAAAAATTAAAAAAAAAAAAGAAATTGAGTGAAATAGCAGTTCTCTATATTGAACACCTATTGCATGTTGTGAGTGAACATTGTGTATGTCAATATTATTTTTATAAGTCAGCATTATTGAGGTATAACTTACATAGGTAAAATCCACCCCTCTTAGATGTATGGTTGGTAAGTATAAATATGTAAAGTCATGTAATCAGTCAAGATCTGAATGTTTCATCATCCCAGAAAGTTCCTTTGTACCCTCTGATAATGTAATTCATCCCTTCTCACTGCTCCCAGCCTTTTGCAGCCATTGATCTGATTTCTAATGCTATGTCTGTTCTTTCCCAAAATGGCACATCAGTGGAACCATATATTATGTAGCTGTTTGTGTCTTGTCTTCTTTTTTTTTTTTTTTTGAGATGGAGCCTCAAGCTATCCCCCTGGGTAGAGTGCCATGGCATCACAGCTCACAGCAACCTCCAACTCCTGGGCCCAAGCGAGTCTCCTGCCTCCGCCTCCCAAGTAGCTGGGACCACAGGTGCCTGCCACAACGCCCGGCCATTTTTGGTTGCAGCCATCATTGTTGTTTGGCGGGCCCAGGCTGGGGATTCGAACCGGCCACCTTAGGTGTACGTGGCTGGCACCTTAGCCGATTGAGCCACAGGCGCCGAACCTGTGTCTTGTCTTCTTTCATTTAACATAATGCTTCTGTGGTTCAGTCATTTTGTTACATGTATCCATAACTGATTACTTTTCATTGATGAGTTTTATTCCATTTGTATGGATACAATTTGTTTATCCATTGACCAGTAGAAGGACATTTGCAGTGTTTCTAGATTCAGGTATCTATCTCTCATGGATAGAGCTGCTGTAAACATTCATGTACAGGTTTTTGAGTAGATACATGTTGTCATATCTCCTGAGTAAATTCCTGGGATTATGAGTTTTGTGGTAGTCATTACATTTAATTCTATGAGAAATGGCCCAATGTTTTCCAAAGTACCTGTACTAGTTTATATTCGCACCATCAACATTCAATAATGCACTGCTCACTAATGTTCAATATTGTCATCAAAAATTTATTTACTCATTTCGGTAGGTGTGAGGTGGTATATCACTATAGCTTTAATTTACATTTCTCTAATAACTAATGAAGTTGAGTATCTAGATATGTTTATTATTAAAAATCTCTTCTTTGGTGAATTATTAGTTCAAATTGTGCCCAGTTTAAATATTTATTTACCACATGTGTCAGGCATTGTACATATTACATGTTTAAGATGAGTAAGTCTAAAAGAACATCATATCTATCAGAGACATCATGTTTATTTAATCAAATAATTAGAATACACAATATTTCGTTGTGGCAATCATCTGATTTCTTTTCCAACTGTATTTATCTTTGTTCTTTTTTCATGAGGTTTTTGTTTCTGGTCATTGTCTTAAACATTGTTATTAAATTTTAAGACTCTTTAATTTTGTGAAGGCAAAAAGTGGAAACCAAATAAACACATGTACATGTATAGGAAAAATAAAAAATAATAATAATAATTAGAATACAATATGATAAGAAGCCCAGACTTGACATACATAATCACATATGATGAAGATAATTACCAATTACTATTATGGTTTCTGTGTCATATAAGAAAGACGCAGGCAGGATGAACAATATAAAACCAGTTGGGGCAGGGTGTGGTGGCTCACGCCTGTAAGCCTAGCACTCTGGGATGCCAAGGCAGATGGATTGCCTGAGCTCTTGAGTTCAAGACCAGCCTGAGCCAGAGCTAGACCTTGTCTCTAAAAATAGCCGGGTGTTGTGGTGGGCACCTGTAGTCCCAGCTACTTAGGAGGCTGAGGCAAGAGCGTAACTTAAGCCCAAGAGTTTAGGTTGCTATGAGCTATGATGCCATGGCACTCTACCAAGGGCAACAAAGTGAAACTCTGTCTCAAAAAAAAAAAAAAAAAAACAATTGGATCATTTTAAAATGAGTCTTCACAATAGAAAATTTAGCTAGTATATTTTTTTAAATTTCAAATTAATAAGTATAAATTTTTATGTCACATTGTTCTCACTTCCAAGGTAAAGTTCAAGTTGTAGAAGAATCCTCCACCCAGAGGGCATGCTGAGCACTCTCGAGTTGAAAATATTAGGTGAGATCTAGCCAATTGCCCTCCCTCCTCCTGCCTATTGCCCCCTCCCCTCCCTCCCCTCCTTTTTCCCTCCTATTCCTTCCTTTTGCTAGGCTGTATATTTGTGTTTTATCATTCATATGAGTGTGTAACTGTTTATATATTGGTTTCATATTAGTACTGAGTACATTGGATAGTTTTTTTCCATCCTTGAGATACTTTTCTGATAAGAATGTGTTTCAACTTCATCCAGGAAAACATAAAAGATATAAAATCTCCATCTTTTCTTAGGGCTGAATAGTATTCTATGGTATACATATGCCATAATTGTTAATCTATTCATGGGTTGACGGGCATTTGGGTTGCTTCTGCAAGTTGGCAATTATGAATTGAGCTATAATAAACGTTCTGGTGCAAATGTCTTTATAGTAAAATGATTTTTGTTCTTCTGGATAAATACCTAGCAATGAAATTGTAGGATCCAATGAAAGGTCAACTTTC
The DNA here is from genome assembly GCA_963574575.1 of Galagoides demidoff. Taxonomy (NCBI): domain Eukaryota; kingdom Metazoa; phylum Chordata; class Mammalia; order Primates; family Galagidae; genus Galagoides; species Galagoides demidoff. The sequence continues at coordinate 6,137 of CAUYQV010120210.1, read as the reverse complement.
CATAAAGGTTGTATTTGTTTGCAATCCCACCAGCAGTGTAGAAATGTTCCCTTCTCTCCACATCCACATCAGTGTGTGCAGATTTGGGACTTTGTGATGTGGCTAATCTTACTAGAGTTAGGTGATATTTCAGAGTGATTTTGATTTGCATTTTTCTTACGATTGAAGATGACTTTTCATGTGTTTGTTGACCAATTGTCTGTCATCTTCAGAGAAGTTTCTGTTCAAATCCCTTGCCTACTTATAAATGGGCTTGTTTGCTCTTTTCTTGTTGATTAATTTGAGTTCTCCGTACATTCTAGTTTATCAGGACTTCATCAAATTTGTAACATGCAAAATCTTGTCTGATTCCAAAGGCTGTCTCTTTGCTTTTTTTGTGGTACTCTTAGCTGTGCAGAAGCTTTATACTTGATCAAATCCCATTTATTTATTTTTAGGGTTGCTCCAATTGCCGGGGGGAGGGGAGAATAGTCTTCATAAAATCTTTTCAGGCCAAAATTTTCAAGCATTTTCCCCACACTCTCTTCTAGAGTTTTTATTGTTTCATGTCTTAAATTTAAATATTTTATCCAATGAGAATCCATTTTTTTCAATGGTAAGAGGTGTGAGTCCAATTTCAGACTTCTATGTGTGGTTAACCAGTTCATCCGCACCATTTATTAAATAGAGATTCTTTTCCCCAGTGCATGTTTTTGTTAGGCTTGTCAAAAATCAAATGGCAATACTTGGCTGGATTCATCTCTAAAATCTCAACTCTATTCCATCTATGTCTCTATTTTTGTGCCAATACCATGCTGTGTTGATCACTATAAGCTTGTAGTATAACCTAATGTCTGGTAATGTGATACTTTAGATTTGTTTTTATTTCTAAGATTTGCATTGGCTATTTGGATTTTTTTCCCTGGTTCTATAAGAAACAAAGTACTATTTTTTCAAGTTCTTCAAAGTATGACATTGGTGTTTGATGGGGTTGGCATTAAATCTGTAGATTGTTTTAGGTAGTATGGACATTTTAATGGTGTTGATTCTTCCCAGCCACAAGCATGGTATATTCTTCCATTTGTTAATTTCTTCTGCTATTTCTTTTCTCAGGGTTTCATAGTTCTCTCTATAGAGATCTTTCATAGTTCTCTTTATAGACATCTATTCCCAAGTATTTCATCTTCTTGGAAGCTATTGTAGAAGGTTTTTGATTTTATTGTCAGTTTGACTGTTATTGGCATATATGAAGGCTACTGACTTGTGGGCATTGATTTTGTATCCGAAGACATGCTGTATTCCTTGATCATTTCTAAAAGCTTTGTAGTTGAGTCTCTGGAGTTTTCCGGGTATAAAATTATGTCATCCATAAAAAGTGAGAGTTTGACATCCTCTGTTCCTATTTGAATACTCTTGATCTCCTTCTCTTGCCTGATTGCAATGGCTAGGACTTCCAGCACTATGTTGAATGGTAACAGTGGGCATCCTTGTCTAGTTTCAGATCAAAGTGGAAATGCTTTAAGTTTTACTCCATTCAAGATGCTTTTGGCAGTGGGTATATTATATATGGCCTCTACCAGTTTAAGAAATGTCTCACTTAAGCCTATTTTCTTAAGTGTTCTTATCAAGAAAGGATACTAGATATTGTCAAAAGCCTTTTGTGCATCAATTGAGAGAATCATATGGTTTTTGTTTTTGATTTTATTTATGTGGTGGATTACATTTATGGATTTACATATGTTCAACCAACCCTAGGATAAAACCCACTTGATAATGATGTATAATGTTTTTAAAAGACGTTTGCAAAGATCTTACTGAACATTTTGCATTGATATTCATTAATGATATTAGTCTATAGTTTTCTTTTTCTTTCTTTCTTTCTTTTTTTTTTTTGTTGGGTCCTTACCTGGTTTTGTAATCAATGATATCTGCTTTGTAGAATGTGTTGGGGAGGATTATTTCCTTCTCTGTGTTTTGGAATGGGTTATGTAATATAAGTACTAGTTCCTCTTTGAAAGTTTGGTAGAATTCTGGTATGAAGCCATCTAGTCCAGGGCTTTTATTTTTGGAAGATTTTGTATAGTTGATCCTATTTCATTGCTTGATATAGTTCTATTCAAAATTTCTAATAATTTCTGGTTGATTTTTGGAAGATAGCATGCTTCTAGGTATTGGTCCATTTCATCTATATTTTCATATTTCTGGGCATAGAGATTTTTGAAGATACAAGAAATCAGGTTACACTGATTGCATTTGTTAGGTAAAGTGATTTAGGTAATTATTTCCTTCTTAATCTCCTGTTGGACCCAGCTGTAATTTAGCATAAGTTATTTTGTTTCCCGTAACATTATCTGAGTATGAAGATTTCTGTTACTGTTGGGTTCAATTTTTATTCCATGATAGTCTGAGAAGATACAAGGAATACTTTCTATTTTTTTTAATATGTTGAGGTTAGCCTTGTCTTCTAAGATATGATCCATTTTGGAGTATGATCTGTGGGCTGATAAGAAGAAACTGTATTGCGTTCTTTTAGGATGAAGTGTTCTGTATATGTTAGTCCTTTTGTTCTACAGTTATGTTTAAGTCCATTATTTCTTTGTCTAGTTTCTGCTTGGAGGCTCTGTCCAGTACTGTCAAAGGGGTGTTAAAATCTCTAACTATTATAGTACAGGAAGATATCATATTGCTGAAATCACTTAGGGTTTGTTTTACAAATCAAGGAGCATTCAGGTAGGGTGTATAAATGTTAATTATTGAAATCTCTTCATGTAATATATTTCCTTTGACAAGTATATAATGTCTTCTTTCTTCTTGTCTTTCCTTATTTTTGTTGGTTTAAATCCAATTATATCTACAAATAAGATTGTAACTCCTGCTTTTTTCTGATTTTCATTTGCTTGGATTATTGTTTTCCATCCCTTCACCCTGAGTCTGTCTTATCCTTTGAGTTTATATGTGTTTCTTGGACACAACAGATATTGGGCCTGAGCTTTTATACCCAATCAGCTAGCCTATGTCTCTTTTTTTGAGACAGAGCCTCACTATGACACCCTTGGTAGAGTGCCGTAGTGTCATAGCTCACAGCAACCTCAAACTCTTGGGCTTAAGTGATTCTCTTGCCTCAGCCTCCCAAGTAGCTGGGACTACAGGTGCCAGCCACAATACTCAGCTATTTTTTGGTTAGAGGTATCATTGTTATTTAGCAGGCCTGGGCCAGGTTCAAACTTGCCAGCTTTGGTGGATGTGGCCAGTGCCCTACTCACTGAGATACAGGCACCAAGCCTGGCTTGTGCCTCTAAGAGGAGAATTCAAGCTATTCACATTTATTGAGAGAATTAGTAGGTATGGTAGAGTTTTGGTCATCTTTGTTTTTTAGAGGCCCAGAGCTTATTTTTATCCCTTTCACCATCATAGAAGCTAGGCTTTGTTCCTTAAATTCTGGGTGTGTTTCCTTTGCTGGCAGACCATTGTGCTGTTCATTATGAAGAATGGGTCTACTTCCTGTAGAGCTGGTCCAGTTATGGCAAATTTCCTTAGCACTTGCATGTCATTAAAATATTTGATTTCTCCATCACAAATGAAAGTCAGTTCAGGACAATCAAGGATATGGGGCTGAAAATGTTTTTGATGAATAAGGTTAAAGGCCAATGACCATACTCTTTTGGCTTGAAAACTTACAGCTAAAGAATATTTTTCCCTTTGTAGGTAAGACTTTTCTTATACCTGGCTACCTGCAGGATTTTTTTCCCTTTACATTAAACTTGGCAAAGTTAATTACAATGTGTCTAGGAGATGCTTTGTTTGGATTGAGTCATGCTGGGGTTCTGAGACTACTATCTGAATTTTTGTGTCTTTTGCAATGCTTGGGAAATTCTCCAGAGCATCAGTGCCTTTAGGACCATCTTCTTCTCCTTCAGGAATTGCTATAATTCAGATGTTAGATCTTTTGGAATTATCCCATAACTCTCTCAGGGAATATTCTGGTTGTGTTCTCCTTTTTCCTGTCTCTTTAAATTTTGGGGATAGTTCAAAACTCTTGTCTTCAGTTTCTGAAATTCTTCTTTCTCCATATTTTACTCTATTACTGAGGGTCTCTACTTTGTTTTGAAGTTCCTTGAATGCCTTTTTCAATTCCTTAAGCTCTGGTATATCTTTCCTCATTATGTCCATATCCTTGGTGACTTTGTCTTTGAATTTATTAATTCCTTAAGACAACTTTTGGCCTATTTTTTTTAAATTTCTATTTCTACCTTCTCCTCAATTTCAATCATTTAACTTCCAACCATATTCTGAATTCTATTTCTGACATTTCAGCCATTTCTCTATGGATGGTAATTTTCTGTTATATCTCCCTTGTAATTTCTTGGAGGAGTTGATCTGCTCTGATTTTTCATGTTGCCAGAGTTGTTCTGCTGCCTTCTCCCCATGAGTATTTTTGGCTTTTAAAAATGTATTAATTATACTTTTTTATTTGAAATGATAGTATGTCCCTGAATAGTTATTAAGAGATAATCTAATTGAAGGTCCTTAGGAAACACTATATTGATCTATTTGGCAATTAAAACTGGTGGGGTGATTCTGCATCAGGAGGCCCCAGAAACTGAAACTAACCACTCCTCTGATGAACTGGATCTTGTGATTGTGGCCTTTACCCTCATGAAAGACCCTGTCAGAGCTATAGCCAGTCTCTGAGGGTCAGCTTGGTGAGATAGAGCAACCTGGCTCTGCCTTGATGTCATTTTACCCTTTACCCAGTCCTAAGGAATCTCAGTATTTTGCTAGAGTCTCTGCAGGACAAAGGTACACATACCTGCAGCCGTGCCTCCCCCTTGCCAGTGATAGCTGGAGGAGGAGAATAAGTGGACAGATCCACCAATCTGCCTCTCACGGCTGTACCCCTACCACCATAGCTGCTCAAACAAAGTCAAACAATTGTCAAACCTGCAGCCTCAGACAGAGAGGCAGAAGAACCACAATCTGTGAATGGCTGTCACTGAGAGTTACAGTCAAACTTACTCATGCATCAAGAGCAGCACCCATATAAATGAGTTCAGAGGGTTGCCAGGTGACCAAAAAAGCAAAAATCTGTGAGCAGATCTGTCTGAGAGTTCCTGGAGGGTTGGAAAAGGGTCTTTTCTAGTGGGAGAGTCATGAAAGTTTACCCCTCTCTCCAAAGTCAGAACTGCAGTGGCACTGTTTCTGTGCTGAAGCTCAGCAGTCCACACAATGCCTCTGCCTCTTAGTGAATCTGCCTAACACTCTGACTTCTGCAGGGGGCAGTTCCTCAGGCAAACAGGATAGGGGGAAGAGTAAGCTATCTCAGTTCAGGATTGCAGAGAGAATATTTGTTCACTTTTGTGCCTACATTCAGAGGTGGAACCTCCCAGCTGTAGGAGGACTGGGACTTAGTGGCTCTCCCATGGGGTGAGGTGAGAGGTCCTGTGTTCTCTGCTTATTTGCAGAAAGACTACTGGGGACTTCCCAGTTGGGGGACAGGTTTCTCATCCCCTTGGCAATAAGTGCCTTCTGACTAGTTGCTCTATACCTGATGTTTGTTATCTTTCTTCCCCTTGTTTGGCCTCAAGCTTGTCTTAGCAGGAATGATGTGAATCTCACTTTCTCCTGCCTGCTCAGCTCCCAACCTTCAGTTTCTCTGAGTCCACTTCAGTCTAGCATTTCTCTCTGTGGACAGAAGCCTCTGGTGAAAGCTGAGTCTAGTCAACTATCCTGACTTCTAGCTCAGATAACACAAATTAAAAAAGAAAACTCACTATTACATTTTGGGCTGCATATTTCTATTCTTTTTTCTTTATAAGTATTTTTTGTTAATTTACCAAAAGAGGATCATATTACATTTGCCTTTTTACATAAATATCTTCCTATGCTGTTTAGTAGTCTTATACAGCACTGTTTTAATGGTTGCAGACAATGTAATTATACCATTTATGAATATTCGTAAGTTTCTAAAACTAATTTCCTGTAATAAAACATTTTAGTTGTTTCCAAATTTTCTTTTTTTTTTTTTTTGAGACGGAGCCTCAAGCTATCCCCCTGGGTAGAGTGCCATGGCATCACAGCTCAGAGCAACCTCCAACTCCTGGGCTCAAGCGAGTCTCCTGCCTCAGCCTCCCAAGTAGCTAGGACCACAGGCGCCCGCC